>JAYJMH010013978.1:0-22024 GCA_036873815.1 Phacellophora camtschatica | reverse complement strand
TTCATTTAGCTTGAAAATGATGTTAAGATGACATCGAAACGTCGCTCATTATTATCGTTAATATTTATAATTAAACAGAACTTTGATATGCAATATTCATAATTGCCTTGTTTCTCTCTTCTCCTCTTGTTTAAACTTTGCATATGGCCTAACACCACGAAAGTCGAAATTATATTTAATTTAAAGCAATATTATACCACATTTTTATTAAGTTTAGTTCCCTTTCAAGCTTCAAGAGATGCAAGCTAATTCAGCACCTCCTCAAATTTTTGTGAAGAAATTCTAACACAGCGACAAAGAAAGAACATATGAGATTGATGAAAGAACGGATTCGGTATCCCAAAAGGACTCTGAAAGGTGTCACAACGTAATGACGGATCCCTTCAAGAATTATATCTTGGTCGTAAAGAAAAGGATTTAGTCATTCCATGTCAATGAATTTGGATATATTGGTTAATTTTTCCAAAGCTCTCTGTAGCAACAGAAGCGAATTTTAGATCTTAGAACTTGAGCGGGATACCTCCATAAAAACTGAGCGGGATACCTCCATAAGATCTCAAGTCATGTACCCCCTTTCGTAGGCAACCTGTGTACGCAAAATATAATAGATGGTGACGTCATTCCGATTGCAAGAATAAACAGTGAACATTTGAATTTTCCACACAGAGAGAACCCACTTTAAAAATTCTATCATGACAAAGATCAGCCGTACTTTCCATGCAGAATCTGACAATTTCAAAGATCATCTCTCTAAAGAATCAAATATATCTTCAGCAAGCAAGTTGAAAGACTATATTTCGAAATAGTCGGATAGGCTGACCCCCTTCACTTTCCACAAGTCTGCATTTATTCTCAACTGAAAACACTGTAAAAATAGTTTTGACTTTCAGACAATTAAATACACCCCACGTTTTCAGGGTGGCAGACTGTACATAGATGTCGTATCGATTCGTACTGCTTCTCACTAAATTATGATTTATATGTTTTTCAAGCTATCCAGCGCAATGAAAAAATACTTAAAAGCTAAAGAAATTCTAAAGAAATCAAGAAGCACAAAAGACAACATATTGATTTGAAGCTATATGAATAAAATACATTAAATCTAAGATTTCACAAAAAACATTTTTAACACAAAGTTTTTGAATCTCTACGCATGACATGAGTTCATATTTCTATATTATTTTTAACCAGCAAAATTCAAAAAGAAATTAAAAATTCACATAATGTTTCCGGTAAGTTCAACTTTTTTGACGGAATTTTTCTGCTTCTGATACGAAATTGCCAAACAAAAAGACAATTACGAAAAACAGAATGTGTCGGTGGATGCCTTTTAAAACTTTTCTGTTTACTACCAGCAAAATTAAAACTTAAACATCATATTTTTTCTTTGGCCTTGGTCTTATACTTTAAAATTCATATATCCAAGAAAGCAAATAAGTGATCATAAAACCTAAAATGAAACTCCAAAATAAAATTGTGTAATAATGATATTTCGATAAAATTAAAATGCAATTGAACTATGCGAATAATGAAAAAAATTCGTCTTCCAAATAAGATACTCCACACCGCGTCTTTTACGATTCAAACAATAAACGTTTACCACAAACAACATAAAAAGATAAGATTACGTCTCGCTTGCACTATTTATTGTTTCTTCTATTCTAAATATAATAACTAAAATATCATTCAAAGTTTATTAAATCATTTGCTGCCTCTTAATATGGTAACCATCTAGATTATCAAAATTGTTTTTTATTTTTCCGTGCTTAAAACCGCTTGTCAACTCTTGTCCCACCAGCCGCGCATTCATGTAATGCATTGGCACAGTCTACGCTACACCAATAAACACTTGCATTTTTTCCGCCTCTCCGCGAGTTCACCTGTTCTACTTTGTACATCTTATTCTCCTACACCATCGTATCAAACACTTGGCTTGCTCTAGAAATTTGTCTTCTTTCCGCGCGGCGTTCATGTGTAACTTGAACACTTAGCGGTGCGACAACCATAGCTTCATTTTTCCGAATGCTTGCTGGTGAACAGTAACTAGAAGAAGCTTGGCTTTGCAATCTACCGTAAGAACTGTGTACAGAATGCATACTGGGATTTCGAGAAAACCGTTGGCTCACTGAATGAGTGTCTAAGTTAGCAAGAGTCACGCTAGAAGTGCGATAGTTCGGTTGCTCGTAATATTGATCAATTGAATGTTCGTAAAAATCATTGTAGTAACCATCCTCGTAATATTGTTCGTCGCAACAACAAGGACAAGGTTCTTCGTTGTCGTAACAGTCATCATAATAAACATCATCTTCCCTGTAATATTGTGGTGCATCATATGCGTAAGGATCTCTCCGCGAAAGACGGGATGCGGGTCTCCAACCGGCGCGGAAAGGTAAATTAAAATCTTCAAATTGTGTCTGATGAGGATGAGAGTTTCTGTCTTCATAAAACATTTGATGATCTTGTGTTTCGTATTGCAATACGCGCGTTGCAATATCACCGCCTCCATGCAATGATCGCAAACTGTTTGCACGACGGAAATTTGATCCATTACTTTGCGCGGCAATTGAAACAGTAGATCCATGCCTTTCGAATTTGTTACGTCGGCCAATTAGTGAACTAACGCTGATTGATCTCGTAATTTTGTCGTTCAGCGAAACGGAACTGTTCGTTCGTTTGATGAAAGATCCTCTTTCACGTTTGAAATAATTCTTCAAATTTTCAACTGAATGAGAGCGTGCTCGGTTTCCTCGTGCAAAAAGCTGACTAACGGATCCAGAAAAAGATCGTGTGCTTCCAAACCTATCTCGGCTAAAATGTTCAGATTTCTTGCTCTTAGAAGTAGACTCACTGTTTTGCTTGAAAAGTTTCCTTAAAAATCCTTTCTTCTTGTCCACGAATTTTGATGGCGGGAGTCCAGACTGTGTTTGACTCACGGAATGACCAGATTTCGTTTGAATATTCCGCGCTTTTGCAACACTTATCATTGGCGAGTTCTTCTTACTTGAAATGCCTTGCCTCAGTTTCTTCAAACCACGAATAATTCCATTAGATTTCTTTTCCTTCTTCTCTCCCGCTTGGAACATACAAAAAGGATAATCAAGATGCGCAGGAAGTGGAAATTTCGATGCAACTTGTCTCGATTGCAAACCACGGCAATTGCTATCACCCTGTGTCGAATGTTGAGCCTTAGCAAATACTTGGCGTAATATCTCTTTTTCCTTTGGAGTGTATGTTCCATTCACAACACCATTCAAATTTGTGGGCTTGATATCGAAAACGTTTTGATCAATCTTCGAATTTTGCTCTACGGTTCTCAATGTCGAGCTATTTTCAGCGGGATGTTCTTCGAAAAAAAGATCATCTTTCTCGTTCACCTCCAAGGTTACATGTTCTTCATATTCTTCATGTTCCTGATCAACGTTGTTGCTCTCCTTTTTAACTTCCTCTTCTGATATTTCCAATACTTCTTCTTCCTTTAAATCTTCATCTTTCTTCTTTTCTGGAGACTCAATGCTTAAACTTGGTGAATAAACACCGCTATCGATTGCTTGCTCCTGTTCTTCGGCAAAAACCTTCTCCTTGTTTAACTTACATGACTCAATATCTTTGTTTTCGAAATTAAAATGCTGATCGATTCCAGCCGGGGATGTTTTCGACCTTGCCCTCTTCACTGGTGAATTTTCACTATGGCTGCTTCTTTGTGAATCTGTTTTGGATAACGATAACCCGGAATCTGTCCACGAATTCCGATTAACAGTCTGGCGTCGTTGTCTACGCCGTTCACGTTGTCGCCTTTGTCCGGAATTCGTACGCGTCCGGGTTCTCGGTACATTAGCATTCCCAAATAGCTGTCCGTCATTTGTGCTGTCCGACTCAAGATCACCAAGGATAGGATCACTCTGATATCGTTGGTTACGATTTTGACGTGTTTTGCGTCGCCTGTTTCCGCCAACAATCTGCTTATGAGGCTTTTCACTGCCACTTGTGACAGATAATTCAGTGTATCCCGATGCATATCCAAACTCTGAAAGCAGATCACTTTCTGATTCATACACTTGCTTTTCGTGAGATTTGTCGAACCCTGCAATGGTATCCTCAAAATACTGCAAGCTTTCTTCAACTGACATTTTGATTGAATGACGTTCTATGTTCTTAAAGCAGCGTATATCAACCTGCAAAAACAAACATGAATTTGAAAATCTTCTGCTTCTACACAGTACAAGTAACGTCTGTTCATTAATTGTAATCTCAAACAGCTTTTAACAAGCTGCAAATACATAGCACCCCCGGGTTTAACTTATCAATAATACATCTTGCATTAAAATGGAGTCAACGCCAGGACGATCATTGATGTAACACAAGCTAAACATTACATTTGTACATACCCCCGACTTAACTGAAAGACGTAAGCAGTGAAGGCAGGTAACGCAGAAATACTTCATGTATGCAAGTGTATTGATGGTATTCTATTGTATCGCCATTGTAATATGACGAATGATGGTCAAATTAAGATAATTTCCGTCAGACACTTGCGTGTTCCGCCACAATACTTGTTTCGGAAAATCAAACGAAAGAAATTTCGTGACATCTTCAAGCTAACCGAAGATCTTAATTCGATTCAATATTTATTTTATTACCGATTCAGTCAATTAATTAAATAAAAGAATTGCACAAATTTAACGTATTTTCGCATCCATGGTTATTTCAGTTCAAATCGACAAACATTCCCGACATTCTCACAAATGTTGATAATTTTATGCTTCCTGTGAAATGCAAAATAACAAAACTTACGAAGCACAATTGTTGGCCTAAGTCAAATAGCAAAAAACAAACAATTTTCTGCAAGCAATCATTTGCGAGAATCATCTTCCAAAATATTCCTTGTAACAAGTGTTTTAATGAATTTACTGTTTATCACAAAAATCTCAAAACCCTTCATTTATTTAGAAATAATGTTTCTGAAACTAATGTTAACAATTCATGATTGAATCACGATAAAATAAATGCAATTCTAAAAACTGTCTTATCCTAACTTCAAATGCACAAATAAAAAAATACCCTCTCCTTTATTAATTTGTCAATGTTTTCTGACACCCCTGTACAAAATTAAGAACCCTGTTTGTTAATTGTCTCATATTCTTTTATAATAACAAAATTTTATAAAATATTTCGCGTTTGAAATGAATTTCGAATTTTGTATTCATTGAACAATAGAAACATTAAGTTTCTACCTGACACTGAATCCTTGTTACCTGAATTATCAAATTTTTTCGACGCTTCCATTTTTTTAAATTTTCTAATTTTTCTTCACCCCCACCCTCTCCCCCTCCGTCAACACACCGCACCGCACCGGAGAGTATGTTCCAAGATGAAAACTATAACAGTTACTAAACAACTTGCGCTTTCATTCATGAAAGTTTAAACGATGATAACTTTTGAAGAACACTCAAGTAGGTACTCTGATAACTTTCGAAGATTCGTTTAATTTATTAGGCGTCGGAGAGTAAGATGTTTCAAGATTAAAACTATAACAGTTACTAAACAAATTGTGCTTTCATTCATAAAAGTATAAGCAATGATAACTTTTGAAGTAAACTGAAGTGAGTACTCTGATAACTTTTAAAATATTATTGAATTTATTAGGCATCAGAGAATAAGATGTTCCAAGATTAAAACTATAACCCGGCAATTTATATACTTTAAGCCCCGGCAAACTATATAACATTTCCTGTAACATTTGCTACATGGTTACATGGAGTTGCACAGGAAATTTTAGTAGACGGCTAAACAATGCAACATTTCATACAACATTTGTCTGCGTCTTCGTCCTCGTTACCGAATCGAAAGCATAATCTTTTACAATATAGAGGTGCATAAAACGTCATGAAACCACTATGATGGAACCATTAGATTGATAAATCTTGAAAATAAAGAAACGACAAAGCAGTTTAATAAACTCATTAAAAATTCATAGCAATGCGGCATCGTAGATTAGAAACTATGTTTGCTGAAAATACTGAAATCTTTCTTATCTAGGCCTTATCGGTGTATTGTTGGTAACGAATGAAACTTTAATTGTGATACACAAACACTTACTGTTACTACGCTATATTCTCAAGCACATGAGAAGATTATTATCTTAAAAGTGCTAGCACGTAGAACATCCAATCAATAAAACGTAACGATTTTCTAAAATCACAAATATATCAAGGTATATTCAATAGATTTCGCCATTATGGTTATGTTTGTTGCTTGCCATTATGTATCGAAATAGGTTATGCCGTGTTGTACCATGTTTTACCGTGTTATACTCTGATAAAACGAGTATAGCTAATAACTAATAGAGAAAAGTACGGGGAAAATAGCTGAATTAAGAAATTAGGATAAAAATTAGCATTTTCAAATAAGACATCTATGCATTCAATTAGAAGTTGCAGTTTTCCCATCCTAATTATGAAACCTTGATTTGTACATTGTTAAAAAGTCTGAAACGCAAAGAAAGAATATACAATGTTTATTGCAGATAAAGAAATGTGTCATGAATTAGTTGAATTTCTTCAGACTACTCGGAAACCTTCGAGTTTTATACACAAAAGTACAATGAAGGAGCATGTATGAAGACAAATACTACTATTAAATGGTGAACAAGAAAAAAGCAAATAGTCTGGTGATTTGGATAAAAATAAAACATTCAGGCGGAAACCTAATTAAATAGACCATTCAATCTCAACAAGTTTGTATTCTAAATTTTCTAAATGCTAACAAATATATGCTTTAAGTTTATTCATTCAAGAGATTGTTTAAAAACCAAAATGCTCTGTCTCCTGGCCTATTTGCAATTATTGAATATACACATTAAGCGGACATGTTGATAATGAAACGCATCTTATTTAACGTATAATTAAATAGGAAACAAAGGTATACACGTTTTGCTTTATGAGAAACCTGGCTAAGGATCCACTAGTGAAAGTTTCTTAATTTTGGACCATTTTGGATCAATTCCCACCAGCAAAAGTTTCTTAAAAGTTTGAAAATAAAAATAGCAGATACGGGAGGGAAGAACGGGAGGGAAGAACGGGAGGGAAGAAAGGGAGGGAAAATACGGAAGGAATGATCACCAGCATAATGATCAAATGGAAAGTAGCATTGAGTTTCTGAAAGTTCATGACATCCAAGAATATTGCCCAAAATTCGTGCCCGAACATTTAATTTAGCTAATTATTAGGAGGAAGTGTAAAAATTAATATTGAGCATAAACTAAATATAAAAATAGACTTAATTTAAAAAAATATTAATTTTGAATAATACAGATAAGTAAGAAAGAAATACAAATAAATAAATGATAAATATTGATTGGAAGTCAAAATTGTATTAAACATAAGTTTATTGGATCAGTTTCAAAACTGGTGCGGATAAGGAGCTTTCAAAAAACATCAGGATCCGAATATCGGATCCATTTTGCTCCGCCAACATCGGACCGGTCACTTGGATCAGAAAAAAAGAAAATGATATATGGGAGCCCAATAATTACATATATGAAATGAGGCTAATTTTTATAAGGCACCAGGAAAATAATTTATTACATCTATTTTCTACATTTATTGTATATATTGGACGTCAATCAAATACGCTTATTAGAAATGTTAGTGTGGTGGTATAGCTCAGTCGGTAGAGCAATTGCCTAGACAGCAGAAAGTACTGAGTTGAGGACTCAGTTTGACCATGATATTTCCATAAAATATCCATTTAGTGAAAATTACTACAAAAATTAATGTAAACATTTATAGTACCATAGATAACTCGTATTTTATTATAAAGCTAAGTCACAGAGTATGAACTGAAATCTTGATTTAAAAATCATTGCAAGGTTTACTAATTTTCCGAAAAGTATACCTTCGCAAAAATAATGAAAAGCAGAAATAAATCGTTTCTCAAAGCAAAAAACAAGAATTGAAATAGTGGAAAGTTGCACATTTTAAAATTTATAATAGATAAATGAAACAGGATCCAAGTCATGAAGTATGAACTAAAAATAAGTAAATAAGTAGATAAATCTTGTGAGAAATCTTTCAATGAATCTAACAAGTAAATAAGTAAATACATAAGTACCAAGTGTTTCCAAAAAAACTAGCTCGGTTTACAGGGCTTCAGCTTCAAAGCTTCAAAGCTCGGTTTAGCTTTCTTGAGTCACCGGTAGATTTTCAAAGCAAAAAAGAAGAATTGACATGGCGAAGAGCTACACATTTGAAAAAAGTGCTATGCACCTATATCACCATAGAATATGAACTGATAATTCAAAATAATCAAACGTTATGTCAATTTTCAGAAAAACCATGCTTTCATATCTTTGCAAAAATTGTTTCCTGAAGCAAAATAACGTTAGTGTGCACATATATCACAAGCTAAGTCATAGAATACAAACTGAAACCTTTGCTGATAATCAGCATTAAATTTCAGAAAAATCATACTTGCATACCTTCGAAAAAACTCAAAAAACTGAAAAGAATGTTCCTGAAATCTAGTCAAGTATCTTTGCGAAGAAGATGAATCACAACATTTTCATTGTAGAAACCTGTTCTGTCTTTACTGTCTTATTCAAAGCTGCCTCATCGAATAGCAATTAAGAAACGAAGAGTCCTATTCAAGCCCTCTTGATCAAATGACTGCAGTCAAACGATTCTGGCTATTTGTCGAATCCCTAAGGCTAAATTGGCGGTGAATTACTAAGTAGTGAGCGTCTATATAAAGTGCAGGTAACGCTCAGACTAAGAACTTCATATACCTGTTTCATATGATGGTTTCACTACCTGGGGGTCACATTGTTGATTGCGAAAGTTTTCGATGCTACTATACACAGACAGCCTGATGTTGCTAGTAGGCCCCTGGTGCTATGGGGTATATTTCATGTGGTGCTGGAAATGTACCTCACTTAGGTCATTGGGTTTTAGTTTTTTTTTAATTTTGTAGCTTGCAAAAATAAATTTAAAGTGCAGTATTGCATTCTCTTTATAAAGTTGAAGCGGATTCACGAAATAAAAACAATTACTGAAAATGATTTAAGATCATATATAACGTAGTACCAAATGTTTTCGCCATTTTGGGAAATGATTTCCGGAAGAAGATATGTATTAGTTTTAAGAAGCAAACGAAAAACGAAGCTGGCCGGGCGGGGCACTTAAGGCCCTCTCAACTCCTTTTCCTACGGGTTCATTTTCGTTTGCGGCACGTCCCCACGCTTCCTAATGCCCCCCCCCCCTGCAGAGGTTTTCCCGTGCGCTAAATAAAATGTTAGTCCGCTCCTGGATTTGACTACGAAATAATGATTGACTTTACTTTCTTATCAGAGCTCAGGTGTTGATAAAATTATAAAAAATTATACTGAGCAAGAAATTGCAAAGAATAACGAAATGGGAATAAGACAAACAAATGTTGCTGGTTTCATGAAATGCACTATTATTGATAAAAAATTGTGTAAGTGTGAAATATTCTACAGTCACGCAATAAATCTATTATTTTCCTCCGCAGTGGTTATTTGCAGAAAGGTTTTCTCAGTTTGTGTCAGCGAAAATAAAGTTTGATTGGATTGGATTGATTCCGAATCCCAAAACAAATAATCATTTTATTCCCACGTACACAATGCACCGAGAACAAAGGCATGACTAAGAATATATTCATAAAAATCATCTGTCTTTGCAAAATTGATTACATTTTTGTATATGCACCTATCTGCGACTAAAACTGAAAACTGCTGTTACTAAAATGTGTATTAACAAAACAGAAAAATTTTTAAATAAAGAAAAATCTATAATGCATTTACAAGACAAATAGAAGCACCAACACATTGTACATAACAATCTCAATTAATTTTGTTAATTTATGAAAAAAAAATTTTATTTCTATAACTAGTCCGCATATCCCAAAGAACAATATCAGCGGTAAATGTCTTTCTTCTACATTTCCATTTACATTATGTTATATTCTGGTTTTACATTTATTAAGATGACCATATTTGGAAATAAATATTTATCAATGACATTAATGTATTTAAATTTTTTTAGTAAATTTAGGTGTAGGCCTATACCAACCACTATACTTAAGTACAAAGAAATAAAGTTGGCATATAACACACGAGACCCCATCAAGACAAGCAAATATTGGGAAATACTTAATTTACAGAACTAAACATTCATGCCAAGCCTAATGGTAAATCTTCATTCAAAACCTAAAATAACAAAAACCATTAACACCTTGTTCAAATGGTCTTTTACTTTAAAATACAAATGAAGAAATAAACGAATATGTCATAACACCAACAGTACAAGCATTGTTTTAATCAAAGCGGTTAAAAAGCCATAGGGAAGCGGAGCCTGACGCTGAATAAATAGAGGCTGGATACATTGATGTTGACAATCAGATTTATAAAACGAGGTTTTCCTCAATTGTAGAAACGTTCTATTGCACGTGGTAAAGTAACCACCACAGTAAGCTAATGAAAACACCCCCAGCAGGGGTATACCTCTAAAATTAACCGTATAACTTATGCAAATCATGCAAACCATGTGATAGTAATTAAGCTCAAGAGGCAGGCTGAGAGACTAGTTACGTTACTTTGACCATATCCAATCAAGTGTGTTTGCATTGAGACAAGGCAGATGGCAATTGAATGTAGGGCAATTTGAAAATAGCGAAGAGAAACAGCCAAAGACCTGTTGGATATAAACTTAAAATTAGGTGAATATGAATAACTAGACATAAAACTAAAGACAAGCTACTTCGATACAAGCAATCAAAAGAATCACCTTATTGAACAATAATTGCATACGACGCATAAACTTGTCCTTCATCATTCGGGTGTGAAAACTGAGGACATTTTAATATAGACTAAGCATTTGTTTTTGTTGTTGAAAGAAGAAACGCGCCATCGCCTAGCAAGAGAATGGACCAATATCAATTTCAAACATATGCAAAAGCAATCTAAAATTACAATGAATTAGCATCAGAAGCATAGCATTCTTATGTTAAATAAACGAATTAAAAACAACATTCATTTATTAAAATTCTTTTTCTGGTGTTCAAATCTAAAGTCTGTTTGGTTATGTTTTCATTATTTATGATAAATTTCGAAAAATTGGTAAGTTTTCACAATTAAATTAAAGGCGGCAATTCTTTGTCAATTATCTGGATTACACCAGTCGGCAAATTTTTCGTAACGCGATTGATGAAACCATGAAGAAACTTTGATAAACGAAAAACATCTATTGAATAACATTTTAGAACGATCCTGTTTGTTAAATATTAAACATATATATTAATTAATCAGAGAGAATCTACAAAAACAAACGTCTCCACCAACATTACGTTGATTGACAGATGAACTTTGAACAACCAATTAATGACTTAAATATAACAATACTAATATTCCGATCTTCCAACGAACAAAGTTTGTTGAATTTCAAATATATACATAAACATAAAATATAATCTATAATCATGTTCATTGGTGCGTGGACAGAATATTCTGGCCTAAATCATTCCTCAAAAAAGCTGTGGTAATAACTATGATTCAAATTTCTACAAGATATGCATATGACGTCACAAACAAATCTCCGCCATGTTGACATCAAGATTTAACTCAACATGGCGGCGAACAAATTTGTGACGTCAATATGCATATCATGAATTTGCTTTACTCTAGCAAAAATGCTAATTTATGATGACTTATTTTGAAAAACAATAAAGACAAATTTACAATGAGAATAGAAAACTTAGAGTAGAAAATTTGAAGATTGAGTAGTTGACAAGAAACAACTATGGGTTGATAATTCCTTAATCAAATAATAAAATTTATACATAAACAATACACATATGATAAGATGACATAGATGACACAGATGGCATTATCTTTATCTCTAGCCTTGTTAGTCGACTTTCCCAACAATAACATTAAATTTCATCAGGGGTGTAGGAACGTCTTCAAAAGTGGAGGGGCACGAAGAAAAAGGGGCACTTTTTCGTTTTTTGGGCCACCATTTAAGCAAAGTACTGAAAAATGAGTAAGCATTCGACTGTATGTAAATGGACACAGTTGGTCACATATTTACAGGTAATAGGAACTTTTCAGACAAAAAGGGGCACTTGTGCTATTTTTCAAAAAAGTAGCACGTGCCCCTAGGTCCCCGGTTCACACGGCACTGAATTCCACTTGTAAACAGATCTATACATGATATGAAAATGTATTGTGCTATCTTTGCATTAATATTTACTTCAAAGAACAAGATTCAGATTTGAAATGTCTTGATCAGATATACAATATGGCGTCTTGAATTAAATTATCATCACGAAACCTTGCAATAAAAGGAATATGATTGTGCTAGCTATATTGCACGTATAATATATATTATATAATATATAACGAAAACTAAGATATATTTTATTTAGTGATAAGGAGAAATATTTTTTATGATAAGAGGCTCAATTCTCCAGCAAAAAGGAGTCCGCAGCAAAACTCATGATATGCAAGGATGGGTAGATTTCACCCAAAGCTGTAAAATCATACATCACTGCGGGATAGTCTTCATCGCAGAGACAGCATGGTCTATCAAGAAGTAGCGTGGTTGATAACAGAAAGCATGAATGTTTATGCCCACATCTCATATACATAGTTTATAAATATTTCGCGTGAGCCAAAGAAGTGATGATTATTGCAAATGCCTATGAATAATTGAATAATATGACGCAGGCGCAAAGACCACTACTTGAGCAAATTCAGAAAATTACTAATAACAAATTAGAATTTGAAATGTTTGAAACAATACATTTATGGTTAATACGATATCTTATAATACCTCAAGCCATGCTTATTGTGGTCAAATTAGACAATGTTTGAAAGTACAACATTGTGTTTTAATGGTTATTGTTGGCTGATTGTCTTCATACGCAATTTTATCAGGAAACCCGATAAAGTTAATCTCTTTGTTTTTGTTACGATGACAGAGCAATTACTAGCAACCAATAGCATTTCAAGAAAAGCACTTCAAAGGGTTTTTGAGCTTCAGCCGCCCTACCTCTAAATAGATAACTTATCGATGAAATATAATTGTCGACAAGGATTTGAAATTATTTCATGCTACACACAACTGTAAATGTTGTCCTATGAAATCATCTACATATTCGGCATTTCATCAAATAGTATGAAATAGTATTTGGCTCCATGAGACTATTTTTGATCATTACTACCGTGTGCAATTTGATTTTATTGTATCACATCATCAACATATCCGTAAATATTTTAACAAACATTTTAAAATTGCACAAAGAGCACACTCACTCTTCAGAAGTATTAGAAATAAACTTTAAAGTATGTTTTATTGAATCTCAAAGCTTGTACGAAGTAGCTATATAGCCTGACAATATTAGGCATATACTCTTGACTTGAATATCAGTCTGATAGCATTTAGGATCAAAATCTGGCTGCAATCACAGCGCTACATCAGAAATTTCTCGTCTGTGATTGGATCATTACTGTAAAATCGAAGATTACTGTTTGCATTTTGCGGACCACAATACAATTAATGATTGGCTTTTTGCAATTGCACTTCAGTTGCGCTTTTGTTGCAATTGCCCTTTTTGCAATTGCAATTCAGCGAGAACGAGGTTCATCAAAAAGGCCCGTTTTTTTAATGGATTGCTATGAGTGGTATGTTAGAGAGATAACTTCAAGGTAAGTCTACTTGAACATCCCAACTTTCTGGGATAGTTTGAAACGATGCTGTAAGAGTTCTGTTATCGAAGTTCCAATTTGTTCGAAGTTTGAATTAGGATTACGAGGCGGAAAATCGTCCAGAAATGTCCCATAATTTTTAAGAGTCGTAGTATAGCCTTGTATAACTTCGACGATTGTATTAAGTCTACGGGGAGGTTTGAATATAAGAAAGTTTTTTTCCAGTTAATGACGACATCTTTGAACTTATTGCCATCAACATATCGGTAAACTGTTCGCTAAATATTTAAAGACGGCAGAAAAGAGCACACGTGTGCTTCAGAAATATTATGAAAATTAAATCAAGAATAGCTCTATTGATAAATCCCGAAAAACAGATAAAAATTTTTATTGAAATTGATAATCGGCGTCTTTTTAGTTATCAGATCATCTACCAATCTGTATATTGATCAATTAATATATCAACGACAAAACAAAAAGCACATGTATGCTTTGAAAACTATTTAAACAAAAATTAAACATAGTTGGATTGAAAAAGATTTTATTTAACATGAAGATTGTTCTGTAATTGGGATTGGGAGAACATAAAATTTAATCTGAAACATCAAACTCAAATGTCTACATAATACAACTATATATAATATGAAGAAATTAAAAAGAGCGTTTTTAAATGTCTCTTATCAAATTTTCTGTCCAGAATACATCACATTTACATAGGTAAATCACAAATACTTGGATGATTAACAAAAAGGTAAAAGGTTTTTGATTATAAACCAATTTTATTTTTGATAAAATTTGCGCATATCAGAGTAAATGATGATCCCTTAAAAAAATTCGATAAAGTATCGATGTGATGTGACCTGTCAGTTAAACCGTAGCAGCCTCAATTCATGTCAGGATTCCATATGGCTAAACATTTCAGATGTAAATATATGATAAAACAACAGATGGAAGTTATGAACCGTGGTAATAAATAATGAACAAAGAACTGTGGTTTCATTGTTTTTGTGATTGTCAAATGAAATTGCTTTTTTTCTGAGCTGATTTATGAACATGTGTAATTTGATTGTATCCAAAGAAAAAAGCTAAAGCTCGGGTTAAACGTCGAGCTTCCCATGTCCCGAATATCTAAAATAAAAATCTCCTCTACCATAGAAGAATTTAAAAAAAGAATGAAAAGTTTCAATTTCAATCTTTTCGCTGCATTTGCGATTTATGTCCAAACTATGTTCAAAATATTGGCTATATATGATCATAATATTATTGTAACAGCATGATTATAGATTATTAGTGTATTGTTTTTCAGATATTTTCGCTGCATTTGCGATTTATGTCCAAACTATGTTCTAAATATTGGCTATAAATATTTTCTTTGAAATACTATGCAGTAATTCCCCGCGAATAAGAAACAGGCATATAAGAAACTTCACGCTGATTCTTTAAATAAAATAATGGGTAAAACAGTAGCCTGCTTCTTGTTTATGAAACAATAGCCCATTGTTTATGAAACAATACCTTGGATGAAAAATCTTGTTTCCTATATGCTGGGACTTACTGTTTTCACAGAGTTTTCAGAAGGATTATCAGCAAAAATACAACGAAAAAAAAATAAATTTTACTGTACGCCGCACAAATGGCAGAAGGTATTCACCTCAAGATAAAGGAATTAATTTGAAGAAAAAAAATTTATTTTGAAAGAAGTGAAATTCTAAGATAAACGACATTAATAATTAATGCAGCATTTAAATTATTCCAAGCGCCGCTATTGTTTTTAATTAAACACCGAGCCAGACCTCAAAACGTGGTTGAATATTTAATACTTCGAACCTGGGTACGAAGCTCAAAATGGCGCCTTATCATTCAAATTCGAACGTTAAATTCTATGAAGAACGGACAGTAAAACGTTAAAATCTAGAATTTTGGTAGTAACATCAGGGTTCGGAAATTCATCGACGCCAGATCAAAAAATGACAATGGAATATTGTATATTTACAACAACAAAAAACAACTGAAACCTGTTCAATTTGTAAAATCTCAATATAATGTAACATATGTTAATTAAGTAGAATATTTCGTATGTGTACACATAATAAAACTGGCGTCACTCGCTATGTTTAAGAACAAGAACAATTAATGTGCTTTTTAAAAATTATTCTTGTTTTTAGCCCTTGTGAGCACTGACTTATTCATGTTAAGCAGGCAAATCCGAAGTAAGTTTTAGTTTGCAGGGAGTAACATAATACAAATCAACTTAATTCTAAATATATACTAAATGTTGCAATATTACCATGGCCGTTCCCGGAAGGGTTGAAGGTTTTAAAAGCAAAATTCTTTACATAAAGGCAAAAAAAAGTTAATGATAAACGAGCCGTGTCTAAAGCCGTGAAAACTTTATTGATTTGAAATATGCCCAAAAATAATGATTTTGAAGGTGTGCAAACAAGCAAAACCATGTTAATTTTGACTATCAAAACAACAAAAAAATTTTTTCAAAAGTATAATCAAGAAATTATGGTATCTACACAAGTAGCATGTGTTTATTAACTATGGATACAAAAAATATATTGTTTACAAGCACTGCGTCAAACAGTCATGATACAAAATGCGCCAAGACCCATGCGCAAAGACATATTCAGTATTCAAATTCACTACCAAAGAGTCATAATAGAACATATTGTTTTATGTTTTATCTATGACGTATTGTTTAGTTAAACTGATGTCAGCAAAGTTGTTTTTGTTCATTCATGCCTCAGTTTATGACATCATCGAAATGATTTGCCTCTTACTGATGGTAATGGAAGATTTAGACATCGTTAACAACAACAATTTTAATAATAATGATTGTTTTTCTGCTTTTCGTCTTTTTCTGTAGTTAGTTTCCCTGCTCGTCCACTCCTCTGGAGAAGATACACTGCGCTTGCAAAATACAAGAAGAGGACAGGGAAAAAAACTACAGAAAATGACAAAACAAGGACCAAAAGGCAGAAAATAACAAAAAGACATAAAATAGACAGAAAAAAACGAAAAGTGTCCACGATTTTCCATGATGACAGAACAATTTACAATAATAGTTTACAATAACATTAGGCCAAAAGCAACATGTCGATCAGGTGAAAAATAGTGGAATCATAGATTTAAAACCTGTTTATTTTGAATGTAAGAAAAATACATCAACTAGTTAGCAATCAAAAACTTACACAAATATGCCTTTTAACACATATGGCATATGTGTCAAATGCTGGGGGCATATAAAAACAATCAAAAAATCAGCAGTGCAAATGTAGACCATTTATGCCAAGAAATGAAAACAAATTTGAATTCCTAATTAAGATCGTTTTTGCTATTCATGGTGGTGAAAGCATTTCAGGATTGAATATCCAAAGCAGACAATACATGCACTAGTATTACCGGGTTGATATGTCGCCAGTCTGGCCCAAAAGCACTTTTAAGTATTCTAAGTACAAAGAAATTATTACTTGCTTTCAAGATATGTTTCGTTTATGAAATTGCAAGAAGGTTTCCAAAATGTAGAAAAAGGAATGATTGCAAGATGAAGAAAAGAAATTATGATTATGAGCACGAGCATTTCTAAAGCGAATACATATCTTATGAAGTTGGTTAGTTGATTACTTGATAGTTGTAAAATTTTATGAACTAATGCTATCAATCAGTTATTAAAAATTGATGTTTTTAATTGATTTGTTTGGATATGATGACAATTATTCCCAGTTGAAGTGAGTTTTCTCAATATCCTTAGCTTTGATGATGTCTTGTGGTTCGTTTTAACAGGTGCATTTGAAAAAGCCATGCTAACATAAAACTGATAAACTGATAATCTTAATTGATTAGTTTGGCAATTTATGGCAACTAATCTCCTTTGAAGTGAATTTTTCTCAATATCCTTAGTTTTTATAATGTCTTTATTGTTCGTTTTAACATGTGCCATTGAAAAAGCCATGCAATCATAAAATTGATAAACCGATGAATTTATTGATTAAGAATGCATGATTCTTTTAACAACATTGGGGATTTGTCATTGTTGATGAGAATGATGATAAAGACGATGAAGATAGATTTTATGTACAACAGTTGCTGATAATTTAAATCTATCAATGGTTATTTTATAAAATTTTGAAAGCAGATTGAAGAAGGAAGGAGTAATCTAAAAAATTCCAGCAAATGTCGAAGCGAACTTCCAAAATCTCACTGTACAATACATTAATTCTAATGATCATGATGATGATGAAGATGATAGATTTTTCGTACAACAGTTTCTAATGATTTAAATCTATTAATGCTTATTTTATAAAATTTTGAAAGCAGATTGGAGAAGGTTAAGCGAATTTCTAAAACCTCATTTCACAGGCTACTAAATAGTAATTGAAGTAATTTATTACTTGATGAAAATGGGAAGTGAAAAATGTGCTGAATTAAATCTCTATAAGAAAATAGTTACTTCCACTCTTAATCTTGACTAAAAATTCGTCAATGAAACTTTTGCAACATGAGTTTCAGAAAACAGCAAACAAAGCAAGGACTAACTAAGAAATTTCAAAACAGATCATTTTTGACAATTTCCTTCTCACGTGTACCTTTCAGTCGATTACGTCATCAAAGACTTTATGGTGAGGCCAAGTGCCTCTAATTTGTGGTGATAGGGGTGAAAACGTGGGCATTTTTGGTTCGATTAGCTCCTTTTGCCCCCCCCCCCAATTTGGTCTAGTCTGTTAACTTACGTAATGAGAAAGTATAAATATTTAAAAAAGCTAAGGTCTAACTGACCCAGAAGTTTAAGGTCTGATAGGGTTTAAAAAGAATTGCGGATATTTTTATCCATAGATCATAAACTAGGCATTCGATAATTCGGTGCGTGAGAGGAAAAGCAACAAAGAATATCCAACATCAAACGGTTTCTGTGAATGCTCCGAACCAGTGTTTTCAATAGGAATTCGAGACACGAAATTTAATAGCCATTTTAAAAACCTTTTCATGCGTAAGATGGAACGGAAAGGTCAACAAAGTACCGAATTACCGATTTACCGACAAAGAAAATAGAAAATACAGTTCTATAGAAACGACATCAATTGTCTTTTTATTGTTTTGAGATACAAATTATTTTTCAACGAGTAATAACTTGTCAAAAAACAACAGTTTGATTCAGCAACAACAACAGTAGCAAGGATGCATGATCAACCTCGTTTTCAGGAATACATTTTGCGGGATTTGTGTGACAGCAACAGAATAAAAAATTCGAATCCTATTTGCCCGCTTCACTTTTTCAAATCTCTTGTGGGTTTGCAGAATGTTAACTCAAAATCTCATTGTTTATCCGTTTCTATATGAGCTACCTACCTATCCAAAACAGAGAAAAGTAAAATGGGTACCATGAGCATTTTCTTTGTGCAAGGATGGTTTCCATGGACTATCAAAAGACGTTAGGATGGTTTCCAAGGTTTTGTTAATGACAAACGTTAACATAAACACAGAATACTGCAGCTCTAAGCAGCTTTGCTCTAATGCCTAATTTCGTCATAAATTATTAAAGTGTCCAACGTCATAAATTTAGAGCGTGGTAGCTATATTCTCAAAGAATTAATGGATTAAGTCTTACGTTAAATATTATATCCAATAAAAACAACATTAGAAAGCAGAAATACCAACTAATGAAATAAAAAAAAACTGGTTTTACCAAAAGCCAATTTTAAAACCAAGCTTCACATGGGGTTTATTATTTTGAATAAAACCCCCAGCTATGAAGAAAAAAAGATTCTAAAATTTTGCTCATATCCACTTTACTTACTTGAAAAAGAAAAGGAATGGTCCGGAAATCAAATTAATAAGGAAATATAAATACAAATCCAATTAAATAAGGAAAACTTAGCAAGACAATTCCAAATAGAAGCTTTTTACAATAATATGAAATCCCTTACTAAAAAAAACAGAGTGAAGATAATAATTAATGGGAAAAAATCCCAGATAATTACTTTTTAATATTATGTTTTGCGTAATTTATTTCAAGAAATTGCCTTACTTCAAATCGAGGCAGTGACATAATAAATGAGAGACTGAACAAATAGAAGAAAAGAATAAACACATGTAAATAAATACTGCCATGAAGAAAAAATAAACATGTTAAAGATAAGCTCAGAAGCCCAGAACCACAGGGAACAAAAACGAAACTTAAAGAGTTTGAATGAAGAAGCAAGGAGGCGCAGATATACACAACGAATATTTATAATAGAACAGAACTTAAGGGAAAATCGAACATTGTCATGCCATGTGAAAGATTGAAGAAAAGGATAGGCTAAGAAATAGCAATGGTTCATGAAAAATGAATCACATTCTACTAGTCTCAGCAGGGCGATCGAAAGAAATTATGGACCCCTGTAAAATTTAACTGATAGTCTTCAGGGTGCATGCATTTTTCCCTAAAGCAATTTGAAACCACAAGTTGATGCAGAGTTCACCATTCAAACAAAAAAAGGAACAAATGAGATGCTAATGTATGCAAGCGCATTAAAACACTGTTGTTATTATGTTGTATATGTATACATTTGTTATACACTTAATACTTTGAAGTAAATCTGCCAACGAACAGGAAATCTTACTTCGCTTACTGCAAAGTTTATTTCATACAACAAAATGCGTTTCTGTTCCTTCCACGCACAGTAGCGGTGGCAGATAATCCCAAAGCGACTTCAAAGATGTTATAGTTCAACAGCTTTCCAAAGAATAACGATGTTTGAAATTGCTTAATGAACATACGTCATTCGAGTAACTTAAAAGTGGAGGCAATAAGAAAAGAAACAAAAGATCCAAATAATAAATAAGCACAGCTCAAAAATGGATGAAAAATCCTCAGGTTAACAATGCTCTGTTATATGCTTGCTGTTCTTATCTTATCACGAGAAACAATTTTAATATAAAGAATAGATGACAGACATTGCAGCTGCTTCTTGGCTTGCTGAGTTTAAACATGATTTAAAATAATATTTGAAGATATAAACAGTTGTTACAGTGCTTGACAAAAGGTCTAAAGGCTGACGACGAAAGTGTGGAAAATTTCGACGAAAAAATGAATAATGCAACAAAAAATGAAAGCTCTCAATTAAAATTTCCATTCATGATATCAAGATAAAATATTTTATCTTTATTTTATCTTGATTATATCTCATTACATTTGCAGAAGAGAATTTGAATAAGTGAATAAAAAATTGAGAAGTTGCCAAAGAATTTGAAAAGAATCCACAAGACAAAAGTTTTGATTTGTACATTTGAAATCCTTGGAAAACCAAATATTTTAAGAAATGAAAACATATCTCAGTGGTAGCAGAACTTTATTACTCACAGCTTTTTATTATATTTCAACGCCAAGCAATCTTCACACAGTTAAACAAGGAAGCAGGAATCGATATGCAATACACAGGAAGAAAATTGTATGTCTTAACAATATTGGCCTATGTGAAAACTGTTGGATATGGTTATTTAAAGTTCCGAAAAGTTCTGTTAATCATGTTGTTGTTTTATGTTGCAAATATGGAGGACAAAACAAAAAATAACGATTAATATCTTGACAAACAGCTTATCAAAAATCCCACTTCCATGGAAAATAATATATTTCCTTTCAGACTTTTTGTAACATCAATCAAACATTCTTATACACTCTAAGATTTTCCTTTTCATACTCAATCAAGGCAAATTATACCATGTCCAGAACTAGTTTCATTTTCTTTTTGCAATTCGAAAACAAAAAGTACTATGAGTATGCATATGTTCTCTATGCTAAAAAATTAATAAGTTATTTCTTTGTCTTGTTTGATATTGTTCCAATATATCAACCACTCTATCAATAGTTTATAAAAGAATAGATACGTTTCGACTCTGCCTATTTTATGTAATTCCATAGCCAATATACAGTCACGGGCATTGAAACATACGCAAAAATATACGCGAAAAGAATGAATAAAACAATGCATGATTGTTTCAAATCAATAGACATCTGTGCGCAGAGACGTAGGAGGCAATTCTTGCTGGAGGGGGCACAACTTTCGAGAGGGCACTTTTTGCATATTGCTTAGAACAGCTTAATGCCACAAAATCTTAAAAATGGCTTCTAGAGCCCTGTTTACACTACAAAAACCTACCCGGGTTCAACCTATGTTGGATTTTTTGTAGTGTAAACGCAAACCAACCTGGGTTCAACCCGAGTTCATAGAACCCACCTCCATGGGTTGAACCCAGGTTGGGTTTTGAAAATTGTAATGTAAACGCAAAAGTGGGTTGAACCCAGGTCAGCTTTTTTCT
>JAYJMH010013967.1:0-22032 GCA_036873815.1 Phacellophora camtschatica | reverse complement strand
TTACTTCAATCAGCAAAGGCAGATTTTGTACCAATAATAAAATTAACACGCCAACTTCAAAGCGATTAACCATTCAAGACAAAGCGAATTCTCTCAAGCAGAAAATCAAAATATGGCTTTGTTTGTTCTATTTTCTGCTTGAGCGAATTCGTGTTGTCTTCGATGGCTAATTGCTTTGAAATGTCAATTTCACTATTGTTACAAAATCTGCCCTTGTTACTACAATCCACATGAAAATGGTATGAAACACATTTTGTTTCATTGTAACAATCGTATATGATATAAATAAAATTGAAATAATACTTTAACAAAAAATGAACGGGTACAGTTATAGCATAATTTCTGGACTGGAATTTGTGGCGATTTCCTCGAAGATCAAACCTTAAAAGCGGAAACGGGAAATATGATGCAGTTTTACTTTCGCAAGTTTGTATGATAAGATATCCCAAAATCAAAGTTAGCCTTCGGACGTGTAAGTAATCATCTAATGTAGATTAATAACGAACAAACGTAAACGGACAAACGTTTTTGGTCTGCCAGGTATATGACATGTGACATTATGATCTATGAAAAGTAACCTGTGATATGCGAAAATGAGTAAAAAATATGATATGTGATATCATATGTGGTAATCATATAAGCAGAAGGCCTAATTAGGGGCTGCGTCATGTAAACAGAACGGCTACTTGCCATAAGACAAACCTGTCAAGAAAGCAATAGATGGATTCCATGCTTACATTTATTGGCAGGCAAACTAGCCAGATACCTTTTGTTTTCTGAACAATAACATTGTCAAATTATGTGAATAACATTAATCAATTGTCACTGGCGTGAATTTTTTATTATGGCTTTTTGTGTTTACAAATAATAAATGAACACGTTTGCTTGCCAGCAAGGGACCAGAATAAACATGAAATCCATTTATTCAATACTATCCTCAAGCTGGGACCTTAGTCACAATTTAAAAAAAAAGTTAACAAAGTTCAATAAAACGTACTTTCTTTTTAAGATCGTCTAGATCGATACCACCAACTTTGTCGACATTGACAGGCTCGACATTAAATCCCGCCATGTTTGCGCTTGCTGGATTAGTCCCATGTGCTGAAGTTGGAATCAAACATACCTAAAATGACATGCATCAAACTTAAGAAACAATTCTTAATCCGGTGGGTGCAAATGCTAGTTTTAACGCTTGCAAAAACGTTTCTCCAGACCCATTCTAGAATTTTCACCTTTAAACAATACCCCATCTTGGAAGTGTGTTCAGTTGATGACAACATGCAGGTATAGTTCAGTGACATTCATCTCCGCAAGGTTAAATAAGCTAATACGAGACACAAGAATACGCAAATAAATCAACAAAATAACTGGAAAATGTCTTCTTCTCTGTTGTCTTCTTGGAAAATGTCTTCTTGGAAAGGTCACCTTGTCAGATGTAACAGAAAGATAATCCTTTCTGGAAAATGCAAATGAAAAGATAAATAAGATAACCTGTCCAAAATACCTGATGAAAAGAGGACTGAAAACATTATACCCCATCAGCAAGCAAACCCACGTGCTTAAAATCTGGTACAGTAAGGGCCCACATTTAAGAAACTGATATTTAAAATTGAGGTAAATTGTTTGCAAATATCTTCTATTCTTTTCCTATTGTTCTTCTGAGAAAATGAGCCTAGAAGTTTCTTATTAGTGGTTTGTTAAATGCAGGGCCTTACTGTAAGTGTCTTACCAGAAATTTTAACAACAAACATGTAGGCGTGTGGTAAGCCTATGAAATATGACGAGGCGGGAAATTCCGCGCGGAGAAAAAATGCCCATGGTACCTACCTCCATTTTGCTGACGGGATCATGTTAATTGGTGCGGAATTAAAAAATAAGACCATAGATACTCAAATCGCATTCGAATGTGATGCTTTATCTTTCGATTCTCCGCAACTAGTGATCTGGCAACCTTAAATCAAGCACTAATTTGAAGCACGTCGCTTTTAATTATATTAAAAATGCGCCAATTAAGAGACACATAAAATAAAATGTGCATAAAAACGTGCACAATTCCGCTAAAAACGTGAACGGATTCTCCATCTCCTCTCCAATAATAACTTTAGAGCAAACATAATAACTTTAGAGCAAAAATAAATTAGCAAATCCCTATCGGGTGCTCATCTAAAGATAATAAATCAACAACAACAATCTTCCTTCAGGAACATAATTAACTTACAGTTCGATGTCCTTCTCCTTTGTCTTTCAAATATGCACTGATGCACATCAAGCCGGTATATTCTCCTTGCGCGCCACTGGAAAAAATTCACATCAATTATCAGCAAAATTGTTCTAAAACGTTTCACTCTAAAAACGCCGTATAGCAAAATTTAAAGTAATGCATCTTCAGGAAATAACTTTGCAAGCATATACATCTACGAGATAGAAAAATTCATACCGAAAATACACTCCTGCCCGCCCAAATTTAATTAAAATTGACATGCAAAGTGCATGTGTGTTTTATTTTGCAGGGACAATCCTATACAAACTAGAGTGGTATCGCCCCAGGATGAATCATCACCCTGGACGAAGCATCAAGAGAATGAATTAATGGTTAGCAAGACAGTGGTTCATTCAGGGCGATGAGCCACTTAGGGGGCGAAACTACTACTCTATATTAATTCAAAAGATAAACACTCGTTGAAATATTTAAAATCAATATAAAGTCCTGTCCGCATTAACCTCCTGAAAAATGGTGTTTTATGTTGTTTGTCAATGGGCCATATGACCCTTCCCGGGGTAAAAGGGTGAAGCAAATAACTATGAATATTCCCTATTTACGTTGTTTCTATAATGGGAAAATTTGTGAGCTTGTCAGATATGTTTCTTTCGTTTTTTAAGACATTGAAAAATGCACCAAGGACATGTTTACATGAGGTGGGCCAGCTCTCACTTAGGAGAGATCTGTGAGAAAGGTAGCTGAGATCTGCAAATGGTGGGATGAAAATTTCCCATGTAAGCGCAATCGAATAGATTGGCTCACTTAGGTGGGCTGGAATTGTCATCAATGCGCGTGCGCTAATGCAGTGAAAGGAAGTTTTGGCACCATACATAATTTTCATTGCTGTTTACAAAAGGAAGGATTATCTTGCACAATGAACTGATAATTGAACATTCGTTGCACTTCATTAATGAAAACTGGCCTAGTGGAGTAAGATTAATTTCTTCCATGTAAACATGAGATTTTAACAATCCAGTGATACTCCATGCGAATAAGCCATAAATTATTAACCTGTTAGGCTGCAGAGATGTTGCATCCATACCAGTGATCTCAGCTAAATCAGCGGCAAGTTCTCTAAACAACTCATAATACCCTTCAGCTTGTTCTTTGGGTGCAAATGGATGGATATTTGTGAACTTCGGCCAGGTGATCGCCTAAAAAAATAATTGGAACAAATGAGTTCGGCAGAGGTAGACATAAATCTACCGAGCATAAAAGGAATAAATTTTATTCTGAAACCAAACGTTCATATATTTCATTCTCAAACCAGCAGTTAACGTACTCCATTCTTTGACGAGAGTTAATTAATTTCATTTCATTCTCGATACATCGAGAATAGCCCGCTGAAACAGAAAAAAACAGAAACGAGAGACTAACAACAACAATAAAATGTCCACGGTAATCCATTAACTATTGAGTGTTGCAGTCAGTAACGGCGGTCTCAATGAGAACAATTCGCGGAATGAATACAAAGTACACAGACAAAGATCATTCTGTTTGCTATTTCATTAAATGTGTTACTTCCATACATAGCAAGTCATCTGGCAATTGAGTTACGTCATTTTCAATATATTCAACGGTTGACAAAATGTTTGATACTTCATCAAAATACACAATAAGTACAGCAGATGTTCAGTAAATCAAATTTAGTTAAGACTGATTCATTCTTCCAGTTGTAGAAGCAATAAAGCAGAAATATATTAAAGCAGCAATATAATTATATTATACACACCATCATTTCTGTCGTGCTGTTCAATTTCATCGTACAAGAACCCTGAAAAATAAATTTTATTTATTAAAAAGTAGAACGTATATTCATAAGGGCGTGACCAAAGGACAACTCTTGTTGTAGTTGAAGCCAAAATGAAATTTGATTTTTCTTTTTTGCTTACTGGTGAGGTTTTTTTTCTGTATCAAATTTTTTGGTTCATAAACAAAAGATACTTCGAAAAATACCAATATATCTTGGATAGAAAGTGCAGAAAATTTCACTTATGAAAGCACAATTGAAAGATAACCATCGAACCACCAACTAACCCATCACTAAGGACAAAATAAATAATAAAAAACAAATTGTAAAGTGAGCTTGATAACCAAATAATCATTCCGTGTCAAATCATGTAACACGCCATCTCAGATTAAGCTGAAGTTTTTGCCAAAGCAATATAGCAATGAAACATGAAAAAATTTCTTGAAAACATTTCAGCTCAATATGACAAACTGTTCCAATTATGATGTCTTTGCTGATAATACAATGGAAATCATAATCACTATAATGCAAACAAAACAGTAAAACCAATACATTTCTTTATAAATAGAACACCTCAACAGACTTTCATGTACAATTGAGGATTCTTGATGATTTTCATGCTTTAACCCTGCTAATTCAAAAATGGAATCAGACTTTTTCAGTATGTTTGTTTGCCAATCAAAACAATCATGATTACATCTTCATGATTACATCAATCAAAACAATCATGATTACATCTTCATGATCACATCAATCAAAATAATCATGATTACGTCAGTCAAAACAATCGTGATTACACCTTCATGATTACATCAATCAAAACAATCATGATTAAATCTTCATGATTATATCAATCAAAACAATCATGATTACATCTTCGTGATTACATCAATCAAAACAATCATGAATACATCTTCATGATCACAGCAATCAAAACAATCATGATTACATCAAACATACTTCAAATTCATGCTTTGTTTCTTTAGAAAGCAATTCGATGCGGTTGGACGATTTTAAATGGATTCTTGATTGTTTTGATCACAAAAGGCTGTTGTTTATCTCAAATTATTTATCAGTTGTTTGTAAAGCAGGCTGTTTATCTCAAGTCATCTACAGATCCTCATATCTGGGGTTTATGGGGAGCACTTTACCTTATGCATTCTATGAAGAAAATTGGCATTTCCCTGACATTGGTGACGATTTTGGTGTGTTTGTTCTTAACTCCGGACCCTTGATTACCCATCTTATACAAACTTTTCAAGCAGTCAGGCATATAGAAATATTTTAATGCACTTTTTAAGCACTGCAACCCAGTAAAGAAGTTAACTACGCCTTAAGTTTTAGCCATTCTATGGTAAACTCTGATGGTCATAACATTGTAAAACCGGTTGTCACATTAAGATAAACTTCGCATTTTTCTTTTCTTTGGCATCTTCAGGGGGCAAAGAAATGAGCTCATTTTGAACTCTTTCACGCCCGGATTTATTTCCAATTAACAGGCAAATCCTATGTAAGTTTTATTTTGCAGGGGGTAACACATACAAACCAAATTAATTCAAAAGAAAAACTTACGTTAAAATATTTGAAATTAAGTTAAAGTTCTGCCCGCATTACGTTCTGCAAATATTACGTTTTGGGTTGTTTATCAACGGGCCACATGGCTCTTCATGGAGTGAAAGGCTTAAATGGTGGGTTACAAACATTAAACAAATCTGTTGGTTTGATAAGGAATCTCAAAACATAATATTAAGTTAGGGATGTGTGCAAAAACTTACCAATGGAATCATAGCATGGACAAGAGACAAATCTTTGTTTTCTAATGCTTTCATATATCTTGTCAACATTGTTTCTGATTGGTAGCTGTAAATCAATGCATTCAATCATAATACAGTGCACAATTGTTTTGTAAGAAACTTCCGTTTAAGCAATAATTTTACTGAAATCCATGCATTCAATCATAAAAACAGTGCACAATTGTTTTGTAAGAAAATGCTTTCCAAGCAATTGTACTGAAATTCGTCTAAACTTCATGCAGCCCCACTTCTCAGATAAGATAGAAGTATGCAACTTGCGAAAAACAAGATAGCTAATTTAACAAATTGCCATTGGAGCAAGCTCTTGTGCTTTCGTAGAGGGGCACTGCCATCATGAAGGGACTGTTTAAGCCGGGCATTATTTTCAATTATGAATTAAGCCCGTCATTTAAATTCCAAGCAACCACTTAAGCAACTTGAGTTCCAAACTTTGGCTCAAAATTAAGCAACTTCAGTACTGTACAAAAACCTAAGTTGCTTATAAAAAAATCGCGTTTCGTCGCTAACAAATTTTCATTTCAAAACATTTCATGCACAATAAAAGGAATGTGTCCATATGAACTAAGGGCATACTCTGGCGCATAGAATTCTGCTGACCCATAAATCACCTTATTGGTCAGAGTTGATCATATAAAAGAATTCCTGCCTCGTTTGCATATACTTGTCAGCTTAAGTGAAAGATTATACACCTCGCATTCATACTACTGTAAGTAATCTCATGAAATCGTTTCAAACAATTGGTAGCACCGCAAAATAGTGTAACTGCCAATGGTACAGTAAGTATTCTTGAAGCATTTTATGTCTTGCACTTGCACAAGACCAATAAATGTAAACAAGGACGCAAACAACATATCAATAAAGTCATACGAACAAAGAGTGTTGCACTAAAACTAGAATAATACCTGTTAAAAACAGGATGAGTAAGAAATTCACTCATTCTCCGGAATGTGCTGCTGTGAATACTTCTGTCAGGTGGATTCTTCATGTTTGCAGCAACCATCGCCTGAAATGGAAATGAGAAGAAACAGTGATGTATAAAACCATTTTAAATCTTAGTGAAGGCTCTTAATTCTGGGGTCTAAAATTTCAAAATTATTTGGGAGTACGATTGCGCTGAAAATGATTGCATTTAAATTAACAACTAATTGCATCTTTCTTCTTACAGTCATTTTTATTGACATTTAAGTATTTGAGAATTTTAAATTTTCATTTTTTCATTTTTATGTACGGGGAAGGTAAGCCTTCAGCATGAGTGCTGGTTCTCATGGGCCCGCATTCCCATAATATAGAAATAAAACTAAACCAAATCACAATATAAAGAAATATAAATTTTGAAAAACTTATGCTTAACACCCATTTGCATGAATTTTATAAAACCTATTTGCAGTGCTAATAATTTAAAGAGAAGAATTTAAACTATTAAAAGAGAGGCTCGTCCCTAGATAGATTTTTTAATATCTAGGGAGGATCCTGGTTAGACTCAGGTGAGTTTTGATCTTCCCTAGAAAAAAACGTTTTCCCATTGCTAGTTTTTTCTTGGGCAACAGGGGGTGAATATTCATTGCAATTCGGTAGGAAATGACATGGGGGAAAAATCAAGATATTTTGCATTTGGTGCTGAGTTTGGGGAAGAAATTCAACAAGTCTTGGCAAATGACATGGCCAAAAATTCAAAGTCTGAGAAGAAAACTGACCCGACGTTGGGCAAACTTAGGCCTGTCTCTGTGCTACGGAGGTTACCTGTCTCTGTGCTAAGAAGAACAGTATGAGTTTCAAGTAAAAAGGTTTCTTAAGAGAATACAAATATGAAGCCATAATTTCAATTGAGGAAAATATGCTGGAAACAAAATGAAATGGTCAGTTCATTTCAAATAAGAAAAATACTCGAAACCTACCGATGTCGCAGTGCTGCCAAAAATCCAAAGAAGATCGTCTAGGTCATTTTCAGTAATGGTTTCATCGATTGACACGCAAATCTAGACAATATGAAGATTAACTGCATTATATCACATTCGATCCTTATAACAGTAATGTAAAGATAAACCACACTAACTTTGTAAGATCATCTAGATCGTTTTTAGTTTGGTTATCTATTGATACGCTAATCTAGAGAATATGAAGATTAACTGTATTATATCACATTCGATCCTTATAACAGTAATGTAAAGATTAACCACACTAACTATATAAGATCATCTAGATCGTTTTTAGTTTGGTTATCTATTGATACGCTAATCTAGAGAATACATAGACTAACCACTTTAGATCACATTCGATCCTTATAACAACAATACAAAGATTAACCATACTAACTATGTAAGATCATCTAAAACATTTTCAGTTTAAACTGGTTAAAAATTTTGCATAGTTTATAAGCTGTTTTTAACCTAGTTCTGTTTTCAACACATTAAACCTGGTCATAGTTTGTGAATAGGTTATTAGATGTTTTAACCAAGTTTAGTTCAGATGCATTTAAACTCGTTTGGTTAGTGAATTGGTGTTATAAACTGTTTAAGCTTGTTCGGTTTATGGCACATTTAAACTGGTTGTACACCGTAGTTTGTCAATGGGTTATAAGTTTAGACCAAATTTAAACCAAGTTTAGTTCATGACGCATTTAAATGATTTAGGTTCTGAATTTTGTTATTAAGAGCTATTTTGTTTGGTCTCATTTAAAACTTTTATTGAAGCAACCCGATTGGTTAATCACAGATTGCCAAGTGGTTTTGACACGTGTCACATTTCTTGAAGTTTGATATACGAAACTAAACTTTGTTTGGTTGTATTCAATTTTGATGATGACAACTCTTATGTTTCTTATTTATCATGTAAAATATCGAGCTTTAGAAAAATGATTTGTCTTGAAGAAAGTTATCGAAAGGGTATAGTTGCAAAAAATATTCTCCCCAGATGGGACTCAAACCCATAGCAATCGGACCAGGAATCCGATACGCTATTCCACTGCGCAACTGGGGCTGCCAATCAAATGAATGGAATTTTGACTGTCAAACAAAACAGAACATTGTCAAAAACGGAATGGAATGACAGAACAGCATGATAGTGCCTTGAATTGGTTCGACATAAAAATACGTAGTTTTAATTTCGAGGATCCAATGTTGGAGGTGGTGTTTAATCTGGGTTAACTTAAAAACGGTTTAAATGATCATTTGGGGCATAAATGTACGACACATTTGAACTTGCTTGGAAGCTTTCTTTTAACATGATTTAGTTTGAGACATGTTTGAATTATCAGTATAAATTATCAGTTTGAATGGGGGATGTTTACTACAAAATTTAAACTGGTTAAAGATTGCGAATGGTTTATAAACCGTTTTTAACCTAGTTAAATTTTCGACACGTTAAAGTTTGTCATAGTTTGTGAATAGGTTATTAGCTGTTTTAACCAAGTTTAGATTCGACGCATTTAAACTTGTTTAGTTTCTGAGTCGGATTGTAAGCTGTTTTGCTTGATTTTATTCAAAACTGTTGTGAAAAGTGAGCTCAATCCTGAGTGCTGTGTAACTCAGGCCTAATTCTGATGATTCTTACTCACGCTTTCTCGTCACGAAAACTAGCTATTAATATAGTTAGGGACCTCTGCAATGGCCGTATTTTCTGTCGGAAAATTTTAGCAATTCATATGTTGTCCGCAAATTTCTGAGCAAATTTATTGCACATTCTCTTGTCTTTTTGTGTGACATTGTTATATGGGACCCCACCAAACACAATTTTTCTTACATTGACGTAGAAGCCAAAAAGTGAAAAAGGCAGGCTGGAACTTCACCAGAAGGTTGTAAATGATAGAATGGCTTATCTCCAACTGCGGGTAACTACCCAGGATCACCAAATAATATTGAAGTTCCAGGATCACTTCCCGCCAAATAATTTGTCATAAAATCCAGTTGCTTGTCGAAAACGTTCATCTATCCAACCAAATTCTACAGTGAAGGAAAGTTTTCGCAGACAAGGGCTACGCAAACTATGTTCCTTTGCAGTGGCTTTCAGTTAAAGTATTGGATTTAGATGGGTAAGCCTCTTGCCATGTCTGACAAACCACTTTTCGCCCCAATTGCCCTTTTTTCTATTTTTAGGAATTAAAAATTGGGGTGGTCGAAAAACTAAAAATCAGCAAATAAAATGACTATATCTTTGAGGAGGATTTTGGCTATATTGAGAATCTTTCGATGTATTTTGCCTAAACTCCAAGAAGTACCCCCCTACTGGTGGTGTGTGGATATGGTTATTTGTGCCTCATGCCCCTTTTCTATTGTTTATGAATTAAAAGTGTCACCCCTTCCCCCCTTCCCTGGTGTAAAATCTGGAGGTCGATAGTCATTGTTGAGACCACGCTTTGAAGTCATCTACTTCCAGTCAAAATGAGTTCTGAGGTGTTCTGGAACAAAAGCTTTAACCACTGTAGTAACATGATGTATCATTCACATTCACGTAACCAGCCAGAAGCTAATATACAAATAAATTCACAAACAAACAAACATGCTCCGAAAGCCGTAAAAGAACTCAAATAGAATTCGCTCGCGAATGTGCTTCACAGCAATAATCTATTATACTCTTGTGCTTACCGTTTCACTGTCAAATTTTCTTAAGTTAATTTGTCTCTCCGTTGCTCTCTTGATAACGTTTTGAACACTTTCAGGTGAGCCTTTTACCTATATATGAAAATGCGCAATAAATCAAGCTGAAATTAAGTTGTAAGAAACCAGTATTGAGATCGTCAAAAAGCTAAAAAACTTTGAATACAGTAAACCCTCGAGTTAGCCCCCTGGGAGCTAATTGATTTTAGGGTCTTTTTGGGTGGGGGCTATATCGCAGTTAGACTCTTTCCTATGGGGGTAACTACATACGTATAAATACCGCGAGATAAATATACATTGAAAAGAACAACGTACATGTATATAAACAGAATTTGCCGAATGAAATACGAAATTCAAGGATGGGGGCATATTGGGGGTGGGGGCTAATTTAAGGATTTACGGTACTGAGACTAAGATTTCAAGAAACCACATGATCTAATAATAATATAATGCAAATACACTGTGAATTACATTAGCAGCAACAGTTGCGTTGCATAGCAGCAACGAAACGGTAATTACATAGCGTATAGCGTATGCTCTACATATTACATTATAATAACAGAAAGAAAAACGACGAGAAACTACTAGGTTTTTGCGTGTCGCAACAGAAAAGTTTTTCTTATTTCGTTGGCCTCAACCAGGTATCAAAGTTCAAAGAGTGTATCACATTAGGATTTCGTTTTTAGCAGCTTGCCATGTGTTTAATTTGTCATATTTACTTAAGGAAATTTTCCAAAAGTATTTCGTTAGTTCTTTTCACGAATATTCCTGTTGATGAAACGATGGACATCACCGTGAACAAAGCTCTGAGGGAAATTGGCTTAATCAAACTGGATATTAGTAAGGCAGAACTGAAAGAACTTCTTGGTATCGCTGCTAAAAACCAATGTCAGGTTGAAGGAAGCCTCTATGAGCAAATTGACAGTGTTGCTATGGGTTCACCGTTAGGGCCTCTTATAGCTAATGCATTTGTGTGTAGCTTGGAAGAGAACTGAAAAAAGTCTGAAAAAATGCTTTCACTCAATAGGAGGTCGTGGATGATACTCGGTCATCATGCCTGACATCAAATCAGCAGAAAACGTTCTTGCTATTCTCAATCAATGTCATTCCTCTGACTTCTGTTAAGTTCACGATGGAAACATCAATAGAACAATATTTTGCAGATTTTAGGAATTGAGCTTGTAAAGTCAGGATAAAAACTTGAGACAAGAGTGAACATAAAACCTATATACACTGGTCAGCTTTTACACTATCAAAGCCATGTAGATAATAAATACAAACGGGTTTTACTGCTAATAATATTGAACCGGGCTTACAAGCTTTCGTCAGATTGGCAAGCATTTGACAAAGATGTAAACAGATTACAGAACGTGTTTTCGCAACTGTATTATCCAGCCTCCCTTGTTGAAGATTCGTAACTTCGTCATTGTCAATAACAAAGTGGAAAATAAGGATAGCAATGGTATAAAATAATATAAATTATCAAGTAAAGAGAAATGAGTAATTGAAATACTTTTTTATATTAATTCTTATCTCCGAAAATGGCATGTCACCATTCAAAATTCTACCTTGTATTTCCACACCGCTGCAACAATTCGAAAATCAAAACGCTTGAACAATCATAGGAGCCTTTACTAAGTAATAAACATACTGACTTCCGTTACATACCTTAAGCGTATCAAAGTAAAGTCCTTCTTCGACTTCGTGGCCAACTTTTTCTAAACCTGAAATAGTTGTTTATAAACATTCAATTAATGCCCCTCCTAATTCAAGACAACATCGTTTCGTTCGTTTTATTCTAAAGTAAATCGATATTCTATGTTAAGCTTCCACTAAAAAAAGGCAAGCAAACTAAACCCAATTTAAGACATGAACATGTGATTTGAAGCCGCCATTTTGAACATCTCTGGAACTTTTGAGATGTTGCATTTTGATTGCAAAAATGCCTGGCGAAAAAAATTTGCGGCGTTTGATTCGCTGCAGTTTGAAATATACTTGTCTGAGTTCGGTAATTAACATTTTGCTCCGCTGATGAAAGACCAAAAAAATTATTTTCATAAAGTTTTAAAACACTTGACTTTTTAAAATCCTGAAAATAATGGATTTGTCACAAAACAGTATGGATAAACTTTTGGAAAAAGATCCAAAAATGGGGTCGCGGAAATGTTGTTTTTTCGAAGCTCTGACCAATGAAAGTCTGTTTATATTTTTACTGGCCACTAAAGGAGGCGCAGGAAATTATTTCCAGATTTCAAAAACAAAATTTGTTGTTTTTTCATTGCAAAATTAGCATTTGCAAGGGAATTCTATGATAACTGTTCCTAGGGCTGAGAAGATTCCGCAGTCCGGATTTTTCGTGGTGCTTTAACTTCTAAGTTTTTTGAAAGGTGAGATCTGAATGCGCACATCAGCGTTGTGTTGTGATAAAATGTCGACCTTTTTTTTTGTTTGGAATACCCTAATTTCTCCAATATTTCTACGTTTTTTGGAAACAAAATTTTCTAATAAATCTCAATCCAGGCGCTTCAGTTTAGACAATGGATGCACCTAATTTGTTGCAGGCTAAGTTAGCCTTTGGGAGAACAGAAATTATATTAAAGTAGGTGTTTCCGTTCTTAATTTCCTCAATACAATGCAGCAAACGCCACAAAAATATCAACCTGAGAACAAATTTGTGTATTTCCACTCTTATAGAACATTATATTATGTAAACATTATGGTGAGGTAAAAACTTAAAATTGATGAAAAAGATTTGCACACAATTGTTTGTCCTAAATGTCATTTTCACGGTTAAAAATGTCATTTCACGCTCTAAAATGTGCATCACCGTAAACTAGGTAGTCGTGTATACTCCCCTCCTCCCCAGGGTCAAGAATCCGCAGTTGACCAGTGAAAACGAAACACGATTAGCAACGTATTAAAATAATGAAATACCTTCATGTAAAATGAGTGTTGCATTGTGTACTCTCGTTGCGATATTCTTCAAACCATTTGGGCCATGATATATAGCGTAGAGGGCACTCATATTTGCCAGTAATGCCTGCAAGGAAGACAGTGGTATAAAACACAATCCAAATATATCCAACCATAGTCATTACTACATAATTTCCAAAATTCGCTCAAAATTCTCATACAAGAAACAGTTGGACATAAAAGTTTGCCTCGTTTCAGGAAAAATGCCAAGTCAGCAAACACTCTTATTGTTCTCCATTGTTTAGCACGTTTCAAGAAAAGGTTTCGGGTATCCAATCAAATCATTCTGTTTCTAACTTCTGCATTTTGATTGGTGCGACAAAACGTTGTTGCAGCTGTCCAACCTTTTTCTTGTATTTGCATCAACCGCTTGTTGGCGTTCAGCAATTCAATTTAATATCCACGAAGCGACCGGTGTTGTAGCCAGTCTATTTTACCGCTACCTTATTCTTTAAACCGCTTTAAACCGCTTTACCGCTTTAAACTATCCGCTCACTCCGGGACTAATAAAATTAAGTAAAAAACGCGCCAACCAGAAAGAAGTATTTCAAGACTCGCTGTTTCTTAAATCGAACTTACAGCCGGAACGTAACAAAAAAAAACATCCCTGGAATAAAAATTCACTAAAGTTTTCTCGTTTCCACAAGATATAATGTTACAAATGATAACAGTGCAAGCAGATATCACTGAAAGTTCGATAAAATATCCTTTTCGTTGTTAATGTTTTGTGTTCTTCAGTCCTAATCACAAAACACAAATTTGAAAATGATTTCGAACAATGTTTCAAAGCAGATGTTTTAATTTTCCAGTTGAGATAGCTTTGCTTTGTTCTCAAGGGATAATCGCTTTGAAACGAGCCTGTCAATTTCATTATTGTTACAAAATTCGCCTCTGTTCATTTCTCCATGCTTGTAGTTTAGTTTCTGTCTGCTTGTATATATATATATATGTTCACACGTGATATTTATTTATGCTCATGCGTTATTATACTTGCCTGCGCTGTGCAAATGTTGCTGGTAGCTTTATCACGGCGAATGTGTTGTTCTCTCGTTTGCAAAGCAAGTCTATAGCAAGGATTACCAGATGAATCTCTGCAAGCAAACACACATAAAGTAACTCCAATTACATATAATTATGCATATAAAAAAAGGGGGAAAATTACAAATGCATATTAAAATTTTGACAAAACAAACACATTTTCCTCGCATGACCAATTAAGAATGACCAACCATGACCAACCAAGGTATACCGCGTGAATGAAATTTTGTTCTAATATTTGAAAAAGCCACCAAATGTGATTCTATTACAGACCTTAAAACTTTTTAAAAAAGCCACCAAATGTGATTCTATTACAGACTTTTTTTCCAGCACTCTTATAAAAGATAAAAATTATTTTTACAAAATGTTTTTAGTAAATACCGGTGTATAAGTCGACCCGTTGCATAAGATGACTCCCCAAACTAGAGACCCCAAAATTTAGTATTTTAGCTTACAGCAGAAAATGAGGCGTTTTGAAGGGTGTTAACCATTTCAGAAAAATATTTTGTGAACATTTTGTACCCCTTGTATAAGTTGAGTGCTTTTTTTGAAGCCGAATTTTAGATTTCAAATCCTCGACATATACACCGGTATTTGCGGTAGTTTAGTCACGTGAACAATAAATTACATAATCACGGTTTCAAAACCCTACTTCTGAGCTATAGTTTTATAAACACATACTGTAAATCTACTGCAAACATTTGTCCTTGTTATTCATAGCAACATACTATCGTTGCTTCGTTGGTCGTAAAGTTCCTGTGTAAACATTTGTGTCTGACCATATGAAATAGTGCGAGTGAACAAAACTTATAATTTATTGGTCCAAACTCGATAAGCCCTGCTTCCTTTGGATCGTGTAGAATACAGTATTTTTAAGATTTTACTTTGACATATCATAACCCTAGAATAAAATTGAATTGAATAATGCATTTTACCATTTAAAGGTATGCGTCAAAGTCTGGTCGCTCATTAAACACCAAATGTTCCTAATTTTAAGGGTAATACCAGAATATGATAAAATGTTACATTTAAGATAGCCTTTTACCTGCACCAAAGTGCAAAAAGAATTAACATTAGTATAAAAATCAAATTTTGATGATTTCTCAAACTTTTAAACCCATTTTTCCATTTTCACCCAGTATTATTAGCACTTACTTAGATATTCCAATAACCCTTCCAGGCATCATCCTTTTCAATTTGTCTCTTACTGCAAAGTATGCAGCGTGTGGGCCACCATAACCTGTATGTAAAAACAAACAACAATTTAATAGACATGAAAGTGCAAGAGAATCCATGGATTTAACTTGACTCAATGGTTTTTTTTTCTCCTTTCATTGAACTTTAATATTTTCAGAAAAAAATATTGAGAATCTTAGCCTTTGAAGGTTCTCAAAAGGAATGGTTCTTATATACTGATTTTGCCATTCATCTTACCTAACGGAACACCAAATCTTTGACTACTGCCAACTGCTATATCACATCCAAATTCACCAGGCGGCCTGATCATTGTTAAAGCTAGTAGATCAGCTGCGCATATGGCAAGTGCCTGAAAAAACAACATCAATACATTTGATAACATACTGCAGCAAAGAAGGCCCAATTTCTTGAGTGCGGTACCAAGGATCTGAAATTGCTTCATAACTCTCTTGTTTCCTTGTTTTTTCAAGATTTGACGTCAGTCCGGTCAATAGAGATGGATTCTAGATCATGGCCTGGAGAATCACAAACAACATCTCCGGATACATGGCAAATAACAGTTGGACACTTCGTGATTGAAAGGTTACTTTGAAATGTGTATTTAAGAACGAATAATATTTGTCATATACCCGGAGACGGTGTGTGCGATTCTCCAGTATCTAGTATCTACCTTCAATGGGGATGCACGCCAATACCATCTTGAGCACGCCAACGTTTTTGCACGCGTGGAAACGAGGCTTAAGTCTTTAAGCGAAAATTCAAAGTAACTCCTGAAAGAGAATGAATTCGAGGCAGAAATCTTCAGTCCGGAGGTTTCCCATATGTTTGAGTATGAGTCCCTGTTGACTGGAGTGACGTCAATAAATAGTTGGGAAGCATCTTGCTGTTGGTCGATATTCGTTCTTGAAAATGGGGTGGCTTGTCGTTATTCTCATTGTGAGATTTATCATTAAAATAAAATAAAATATCAAATGAAACCAAATGTGTGGCCAAACATACGGTTCAGGCTTTCAGCAACAAGCTCGAACAAATCTAGCTGATGTACCGAATGACCCAAAAAAAACTATCCTCGTTTTCCGTTTGCAGGACTTGAAATCCGTGAGAACAAAAATCTCGAATTGTTTTCAAGACGATGTCCGAAGGGTAAATCTAGAGTTTGTGATATCATCCAGTCGTCTGCGATCACGCTTAGAAGGCCAAAACTGGAAAATAAAATAGCTTTCATCCGTGAACTTTTAAAGCTTTTAAGTCAAATAAAATTTTCTAATTCGTTTCCAGTCCACATTTCGACATAAAAATAACCTGCTTGCTTCTATATCGACCTGGTAAGTTTCATTAGTGAATCATTCCAAATTTTAAACCCCTAAAGCGTAATTAAAGCAATCAGGATGTTTCAATGCCAAAACATGGAGTGAAAATGAACTGAAAATTTGTTCACGTTGCAGATCACTAGATGACATCCAAAACTCTCAGACATCGTTTTATGCACAATTTGAGATTTTTAGTCTCGCGAATTTTAAGCTACAGCCTTGCAAACGGGGACAGTTTTTTTTATCACCCGGTATTTTTCAAAACGTGGTTCTTCCGGTATATGAAAAGCTTTGCTCAAACAAATCAAATAAAACCTTTGAGTCGATTGTATGTTTCATCCATAAAAAACGGACCAAGTCAGATAACAGATAACGATTGCTTTTCCGGGTCGTTTATGATATTACTAGCGTACGAATTAAGCACTCGTCGTACAAATTAATTTTGAATTGTAATTAAAAAGGAATTGAATTGATCAAAAGTTTGTGATGCTCTTGACAAGGTGACCAAATTAAATAAATCGAAGCAAAATATACCCCTTTCACCCCGGGAAAGATCATACGGCCCATTGAAAAATAACGTAAAACGTCCTATCTTCAGGAGGTAAATGAGAATGGAATTTTACTTTAATTTAAGATATCTCAAGGTAGGTTTACCAAATAAATAAAATTGGTATTCATATGGATACCCCCTGTAAATGTTGTCTGTTTAGCAGAAATAAATCCGGGCATGAAGGGGTTAACGTTTGTGAAATAAATTATAAATAAATTATACAAGGAATTTTTGTCAATTCAATGTCAGTTAATTTTGACTTGACACAACTGCAAAGTAAGCTTCCTTTGTTTCGAACTGGGAGTCGTATGTGCATGGATCTGGTCGTGTAGATTAACCTAAGGCCACAGGGTTGCCATGTGTTGGCATGCTCCCTGTGGTATCATTATTTGTATACCGTGTTAGTCCTGTGAATTTTTAGAATGAATATAAAAAAAAAGTAAGCTGAGACATGTGTCAGTCAAACATAATTGTTAAAAATCTATCTGCACTCACATTGCCAGCGTGGGCCGCTGAAACAAGGTCGGAAAAGTCATTTATTTTGCCATTAGTATCAGGATACTGGAACAGAACTCCAGCAACATCTTTGGAAGTGAAATCAAAAGTTCTCCAGTCACCAACTATAACTTCAACACCTTTGCCAGTAGTTCTATGATGAGAAAATCAGTATTTTAACTCCTCTTTCATCTTAGGAAGAGCAATAAACCCCATTGATAACCAGCTTAAAATGTCATATTTAAAAGAACATGGTGAATAAGAAACAATTCAGTTCAACCTCAGTGAGTGTCATAGGCAGTTGAACAAAGTCACGATGTACACAATTCATGCACGCAAAGAAAACAGTCAGTCTTTCAAAGTCGTCATTTTATGACAACAAAACCCTTAGTATAAAGTGAAAAAGCCTATTCAGCCATTCAAGACCTAAAGGTCTCTCTCGTCCATGGTCCATGGTCCTTTGCACTGTTTACTTTTTGAATGGCTCAAGGTAAGAGAGAAAATGTGTACAGCCATACCACGTGATATTTGGTAACTTTGCGAAATAAACTATGGTCCACAACAACCAGTTTCTCAACTATCGATAGTTGTTTTCTTTTGCGCATTTTGCAAAATGGTTGCCACGATTCAAGCAGATTTCAGCATCCAACTTATTCATTTCCATGGACCATGATCATTTGCGCAATGCATGCTGGTTGCAAAGGACCCTTTTAAGTAATGTTTTTACAAAGGTAAATGTATGTTATTTCCTTATTAAATACTGTACGCTTGAATGCATCCGTTCGGCATGACTGAATGTTGGTTTGAAACATCGCTCTAGCTCGATCCAGATCATAAATTTAGCTTGCATGGTTAGACTCAGTCAAACGAACAATGAAATTGGTTTCATAAAAGTCGCACCGTGCCATACCTGGAGAGAAACATAATTCGCAATTTCATTTGGCATAACTCAGCGATTATTGAGTCAATTTTGACTAACAAAGTATGAAAATTCAAGTAAAAAACTCTTCTATAACGCTCAGGTAGAAAGAATATCAAAACTTAGAAGCTCTGGTAACATATGTAGCCTTTTTGGGACACTCAGTAATGTTATCAAAAATACCTTGCTCGAGTTTGTACCAAGGCGATAGTTTGTGGATGGCAATTTTCATCCACATAAAACTTCTTCTTCTTTGTAAATCTGCAAAAAAATTCAGTAACATTAGAATCTTGATGTTTAATGGATCCCATCTTTGGAACAGGCTTTCTTTGGAATGAGCTTTTACAGACAGTACAAAGTTATGCGAACAATAACTTTAAAATTAAAACAAAATCAAATTGCGTACATTTTTGAAAAGCCTGTACATTTTGGACGCCAACTTGCAGCAGCGTGTATGTTGAATACGCTAATATCAAATCTCACCTGTGAGCTAACGCCATGGCTTCTGCAGCAGCAGTCCCCTCGTCCAACAGAGATGAATTTGCCAGGTCTAAGGCTGTCAAGTCTGAAATCATTGTTTGATAGTTCAAGAGACATTCCAAACGACCTTGCGCAATCTCTGCTTGATATGGTGTGTACTGAGTCGTCCTGAAAGCCGTGCAAAGCAAATGTTATTCATAAAGCTAAAGACATGCTAGGCAAATGTTTCAGAAACAGAAAACTTGAAAAAGTTTATTCGTAAAGGACAAGATACAATATGTCAACTTTTAAAATAGTAAAAGATACAGTAGACTAAGTTTTGAAACACAAAAACTTTTCAAAAGTTTATTCATAAACGGTAAAATTATGAGCATTAGTTAACATTTTCTTATTTCCACTAAAACTTTTTATGTCTTAAGGCCGAAGATGCCCACTAAAACCTCTTTAAAATATAATCTCATAGATATGCCTTTTCATCAAGATGCAACCACATTAGCAAAAAATTCATTAACTTACCATCCTTTGTTCTCCAATACATCACGCAAGATACTTGTTGGCACAATGCAGTTATAATACCCCATGCCTATGTATGATCTCCACACATCATTCTTTCGGCCAAAGGCACGCAGTTTTACAAGGCATTGCTGTTCACCTACAAACAGTAGTATGAAATGTGATTAGCGGCAAAAGACTACGACGATCTTTAATTTGTCATTAACCAGCGGTAAATATTCTTCCATTTGAGTCCAAAATAGTGTCCCAAAAAGACTTCTTTTTATTTTTATTTGATAAAGCATGCTTCAACCTAAAGATTGACACCTTTCTTGCCAAAATCAGACGAGAAACCGCTGAGTTATGTCGGATGGCAATCAACATTTAGGGTATCTTCATAACCAGTAAATGGCCTTTTCTGCCAAATTGCTGAAAATTTGTTTTTTAAGCCATATGAGCGTTGAAATGAAAATTTAAACACCATCGCTCCATATTAAAGAACATAAGATGATAATTTGAGAGTTGTATTGGTAGTTAAAGGTAATATAACTCAGAAAACAGGTAAAAGACCCTTGTTCAGATGGTTAAGGGAAGATTGCTCCACTATCTTAGCTCATTATGTCATTTTGCTATGGACTGTTAACGGCCGAGCCATAACAGTCGAGAAAGGTTCAACTGAGGTCAACTTTCCTTATTCTTACGATTCGGAATCGAGACATCTCGAGGATTGTAAGAAAGTGTTCCCAAAGGCAACCTCAGGTGAAGTTGAAGTTGAGAGGGAGCTTTTATAGCGCCAAGCAATGATTCGAAATCGAAACATATGTAAGAATCGCAAGGAAAGACTTTCCATTAAAACGATAAATCTCCAAAGGGAATCTCAGGTGAAGTTGAAGGGGGCTTGGCGATGATTCAAAATCGAGACAGTGGTAAGGATCATTCCAAAAACTCAATGCTACCATATGACGCCAATCAGGTAGATGTAAAGTGTAAAATAGCCAATGAAACAATCAGAAAGCCTTTGTTTTCAATTAGCATATTATGCTATTGCATTATTAATGATGGCGTAGCATACGATTGAGGGTGGCAGATTGTTTCTAAATATAACAGTTTGCTTAGCATTAGCATGCTTTTAAAGTTTTATGCATGCTTATTTGTTTGTCAAGACAGAGTATATGCTTTGTACCAGCATAGTGTAGATCCACAATGAACTAGCTTTTGCTGACAAAATGAATTTCACATAATTTAAGCAAACTTCAAAATTGATACTTACTCAAAGGGTCATCAAGCTTTAATTCTCTGTTCAATAAAATTGATTCCGGAATCGCTTTATCCACAAGTTGTTTTATATTCTAAAAGATTAAAAAATCTATATTCATACTTTGCTGTGTTGGCCATTTAAAATAATCAATACTGTCCTTAAATTGGCCGCCTTCGAATAAGCTCCCGTCTGCAGACATAAATTTTCTTATAAGTCCCCCTTGAATTATTCCCCACCCTGGTGGTATTAACATGCTACATATGTGGATTGTCATGTCATTGATCATATGCATATCTTGCTTTATTATCTGTGGCCATTCTACAGGATTAGGCCCCCCTTTAATAAGCCCTCTCATCGAATTAGCCCCCACCTAAAAACATCACAAGTCAATTCGCTAATTTGAGCATTTATGGTAATGGTAAAATTCTTAAAATTTAAAATTTTTAAATGTGTTGTATATACAATGGAGTGATTTATCTGACAAGATTTTGAGCTTTGCTCTTCGTCACATGTTCTTCATCTGATAAAAAGCAGAGCTCAAAATGTTGTCAAATAACTAGGTAGACATTTTGAATTTTTAAAATTTCACTATTATTGATCATTATTGCCATACTGTAAATGAAGCAACTATTTGGTTTCCATTCAGTTCATTTAATTCTTTATATTCCACACACAAATAATCCAAAAAATGATACACAAAACGAACAATGATATTAATACATAACTTGAAAAAAATATAATAAAAATAGAAGAATTAATACAAATATAATCTATGTGCTGTAGTGGGATAATTTAGAGGAGGAGCTCTCTAAGTAGGTAGACTAACAAGAAGAGAGGCCCCCTTATCTTAAGATCTTATTATTTCAATCAAAATAATTGGCAGTTTTAGTGATATAAAAATTTG
>JAYJMH010013956.1:8163-22034 GCA_036873815.1 Phacellophora camtschatica | reverse complement strand
TAATAGTTTTGGAGACAAAATGTATGAAATCTGACGGGTGCAAGTGCACCCTTTGCACCCGTCTGGATCCGCCACTGGGAATTCCCTCCATATGACATTCCCTCCATGCATTGAGTACAAAATAAAAAATCGTGATTTGGCAAGAACTAGACTTGGGACAAGTCCATCTCTTTTGAAAACTATGGTTCAAATGAAAAGTCGCTGTTGGCAATTGGCAGTAATTTCTTGCAGAGTACCTCAGTTCAGAAAAAGGGAAAACAGGCAAATAATTCACAATTCGTTATCATACCGAGTGACATGATTTACAGCATATGTATGCAGCAACATGTAACACAACACTATTGCTAGCTAAAGAAATACATTTTTTAAATTAATCAAGTATTAATTATTATTAAAATTATTAAATTAACATAAGCAGCAAATTCCATAGTTTTAGATCTCGTCAATAATTCGACACTATCTTGCCTTCAGCAACGGAAAATTGTACAATATTGGCAGTTAAATCTATTTTGTTTACTATTGTTTGGTTTTTAATCACATACTGTAGCTAATGCTTTTTGGTAGGACAAAATAAAAATGTCTGGATTGGTGACCAAAAAATAGAAAGCACCCACCACGATTGCTAAAGCACATGCTAAAATATCATCTCAATAACCTGTTTTTGGCTATGAAAGAATATAAATTTTTGCTAATTTTCTCAATGATAACACACAATTTCGTTGCTGATGAAAAAATTTGTCTCTCCCAATTCTGAAAAATGAGTAAAACTAACATGTTCATTTAACTTTTAAAAAATTACAAAGAAATCAAATTATTAGCGGTGCAGTAATTAGCGGTAGAAAAATTAATTAAATCAACATAAAAAAATCTAATTTAACTAAAAGTATACAGCCACATATAAAGTAAGCACGAATCATATGTTACTCTTTGTTCAATCAATTTCGAAAGCTGTCGCGCAGGTGTGACGGAACGAGCTGAGGGCCAGGGGGACCCCATAGGAGGGGCACACATTTTGCTAGTCATTAAATTCGATGCTGATTCAATATCTTGAAGTTTGAAACAGTCAGTGTGCATTTCCATTAGCATGATTAACTATTTTAAAATTTCAATAAAAATGGAAAAGCTGCTGTCCTTTGCACATAATCTCATAATGCAACAAATATTCTATGGGGCAGCTTCTGCCCCTCAAACTGCCCCCTCTGATAACGTCCCCTTGCCATCCTCTTCCGGCATCTCTGGCTTTCGGACGAAAAACTTTGATGGTCAAGTCAAATGATCTAGATTATTTTCATGACCCAAAATGAAATGAAAGAACATTTCCATGATAACATTTTCTGCCCAACATTCGGTATTCGGCCACGGAAAGGACCTTTCAAAATATCATGAAAATCAAAAGCCATTATCTTTGATGCGCTGTGCAGAATCAAGAAAAGCCAAAAAACGCAACAAAAATTAGATGTTAGGCAATACACGTTTTTTTTAAATAAGATACCTGTCTAAGGCTAGTGGAAGTTTCTTAATTTTTGACCAAATTTCACCAGTAAAAGTTTCTCAATTGTATATAAAAAAAATTCCGTTTTTAGTACTATGTAAATGTAAAAAATTCCGTTTTTTACCACGAATTCTTTTTTTTTTCAACTAAAACATAAAAAAATTTTTCACTAGTAAACGTTTCTTAAATTTTCCTGGGCTTTACCACTGAGTTTCTTATAAAATGGTTTCTCATAAAAAAAACGTGTACTCGATGGCTATTGCTTAGGTGCCAAGCTTTAACATAATTAAAATGTGTATAAACCAGAATCCCTAAAAATGTAAAATATTTCACGGACAGAATTTTATCAACTTTCCTTAAGTTTAATAATGGACAGGACTGCTTGCTTGGGTGTCACCAAACGTTTTACCATATGCTATAAAATTATTATTACGTCATTACGTTATTTTGTTCCGGGTTAAAGGGTTGTACCGGGGTTGTACCGGGGGACAAAAAAAACAATTCCGCCGTTAGCCGGGCTATTCTGCAAATTTCGTTTGTTACTAGGCCATAAAAATAATTTAGAAAGATGCATAAAAGAGCAACATAAATTCAGAGACATGACGATTCTAAGAATTCGAACCTTCTGTGACGATTCTAAGGCACCCAAATAATAAAAATAGAAACATTGTGTCTCTTTGGATTTCGACATGAATTGAAAAGATTTATGGAGAGTCCATTCCTTGAATTCAAAGCTACTGTGTAAAGTCGATCAGACAGATGTGAAGTGTAAGAGTATGCTAATTCAATACAAAGGCTAACACTTCGCATCTGCCTAATCAACTTCACGCGGTAACGCACGGAATGGCAAAAATGTTTCAATTCACTTCGAAATCCAAAGAAGCAGATAAATTAATAGGGTCGCCCAGCAAATGGCAAAACGTTTTTTTTTTGGTCCACCCAGTGCACAATTTTTATAAGAATTTTCTACATGCTTTGAAAAATGTTCATGTCACCTCTGTTGTAATGTTTTAACAGTGCAAAGAGTAGGCCAAATTCAGTTCATATATATCGAGGCCATACCAACACACGGTAATGCATCTATCACTATGCGTGCATTAAGGTTAGGTTTAATATTAAAATAAAAGTACTGGTTGAAAACCCAAGATGTAAATACCATAGATATTCATAAGCAAGAATGACGAAGATAATAATAATACTACTACCTGACAAAACAAACTTATTTTGGCTTCCAATCTTCTCAAAGCAAGACCTGAAGTCTTTCAAGATAATTGTTGATGATGCTTCTTTGAAAATATCTATTTTCAGTCAGTTCTAAAGGAGAAAAACAAAAACCAATTCAAAATTTCTTCGAAATAAATACGACAAACACGCTTCATTAAAAATATAACAATCTGGATCATCACATATACCTTTCCCAGACTGGATTCACCAGTCGCTTCATGCGTATTGGATTGAATTGAATTGCAGGACGTCAAACAGCGATTGGTAATCATTGACATCCTAATGTTAGCCGGCTGCGAACGTTTTGTCGCATCAATCAAATTTCAAAAGCTCAAAATAGAGTGCTGTAATTGGTTAACCAAATTTTATTTTTGAAACGAGGCTGAGGTAAACAATTGAGAACAATGGAAATGCTCGCTGACTTATTCTGAAACGAGGCAAATCTTATTTTGCCAACTTTGGGATATGTATGATACGGTAAATCTTCCAGGGTGAAAAGGGTAACGGTTAAAATTCCACTCTAATTGCTGCAAAAAAAAAGATAAAGAAGAAACTCACTCTATCAAGCCTTCGCTCCTTGCCCTGATGATTGAATGCTCACGCCTTCGGCTCCTGGCTTGCTTCCACTCGTGTACGCAACTCCAGGTTCGTTACTGCAGGTCAACAAAAATACAAACATTATTATTTTGTTCACCGCGTCCTTGTTTACAACACAACGGCGACCATTCTTGTTTCAAATGAAAATGAATACAAAATTAAAAATATTCTTGAAGACAACGAACACTACAACGGCACCAGTAAATAAAAAGAAACAGAAAGCGAACGAAAGTGAATAAAACATTCCAAGTATGTCACCCAAAAACATTAAACGAATACACAAATTTTTTTTATAAGAAAGGTTTTTGTATATCATTATGTTCCTTTTTGTAATTTTCTGGGATCATAAAGCTATATTCAGGGCTTCTCAATAAATAAATTAAATTATAAATTATACAAATTCAATTTCATGGAAAATTAAGAAACTTTGCAAGAAATTTTTACTGGACAAATTGTGTCCAAAATTAAGAAACCCTACCACAAAGCCCAGAGCCTAGTTTTCTATTAAAAAATGAGTGTAAATGAATATTTGTTGGCCTAAAACAAAGTCTCATGTGCGCCTGGACCTTCTGAAATGCAACACGTGTGCTGTCAGCTGCAAAAGGATGCTTTCAGAGTCGTTTTCCGGTACTCCTAAATGCATTTAATCCAGTCTGAAGTGGGTTGTACCACGATAATGGGCGAGTCAACATTCATAGGTCCACTATTAAACAAGAAAAGCATTGGTCCAATGTATTAAAGATGATAAACAATGTGCTTGGCACGACACGACACCTATCTTCCTCATATAAAAAGATGTCTCATAAAAGGCGAGACCAAAAACAGAAATAGTCTGTGAAATACAGTAACATGTGACACAACAGAAGACACGATAATCTTTGGTAAACTTTGAAAGAAAAGAAAGGCTTTTCAAACATACCGAAACAAAACCTTGTCAGAAAAAAACGAAAAGAGAACTCAGGAATTACAAACAGGTTTTGCAGCAGCTCCAAAAAACTTAAATTTTACTGAATTACTGAGCTAATGTAATTTATAACAATCTTGCCCTTTTTCGTTATGATGTTTTAAATCCACTGTTTGTTTTTCAAAGCAGATCAGGTCAAAAAGACTAAAAAATACCATGCATTAAGCACCGTATATACTTTTTGACAACTTCAGAAATTAATGCAACAGTTCTGAAACAATGAGCTTGAAGGTATATTGACATAATCTGCTTTAGCTTGACCCAACAAGATCGTCATGAGTTAATGAAATTACTTTTTTTTAATTGACCCAGCTATATGATTTGTGCAAAACGAATGTGGAATCTTTATTGTTGTTGTTGCTCTCATATAACATAAGGGCAAAATTGTGTTAGCAGTGTCAGCAGTGGTGGTCAGATACGAATTCCGGTTCGAATCTGAACTTGCCACTCTCGATTTTTTGTGTGCGACAAGTCTAGTTAGAATCAAGGTTTCATATGTAATAAACTGTGGGTTAATATTTTATCTTCTTATTAGAAAAATCCCGACCCATTTACAATCTTTTCAAGGTTTCCTCAGTGAAAACCATGTTCTCTATAGTGATGTATTCATAACCAGAAAATGTATTATCGCCAGAAAAATATAACCCATGATTTGATCGCTCATGCAGTTTATGTTTTGCCTCTCCGTTCATTTCAATTGTTTATACTTGTTTGCAGTTTGTAGATGACATGTACATTTTGGTAGTAAAGCCCGTATAAAATTGAGAAAAAATGGTGTTGCTTTCTAGATTCCTAATTTAATCTTTTCTCAAAAGCTTGCAAACACTAATTACTGTAATAAATTCAGTTATGTAGAAAAGGGGGGCGCATGGGGCGGAGTCCTTGGACCTTCAGCAGCAGGAGGAGCCCCCTTCCTAATTCTTATTTTAAAAAGTTATGCCTGTTACATCTATCTGGAAATGACCAAATACTGTGCGTTTCCAAGTGAATGAAGGGCATGGGTTAAAATTAAAATCAATTCACTTTTTACACCACTACTGTTCCCAAAAATTCCCACATGATGAAAAAGAACTTTCATACTTTGGGAATAGCTGATATTTTTATATGATTTTCGTCTATTTTCAACAGTCCTTCACTTTCTCCATGAACTGAACTTAGTGAAATAAAGTGTGTTACTGAGTGGGTACATTACCATTTTTGGATGTGGGTACAATTAATATTTCCAACGATTTATAAAAAAAAAACGTTTTGGGTGCAAGTGCACTTTAGGGGTAGGTAGTAGGTAGCCAGCACCTCAAAACCGAACAAGATATGAAACATAAAACAAAATTTAGATAAGGAAGAGAAACCTCCAATATCAACCTAAGCAATTAAATACCAGCACTAATAATTTCCTTACAGAGTGAGGTTTCAACGAAACAGCAAATTAAATAAGAGTACACGTATTATGGTTTATAAGAAACATTTTATAAGAAACAATCTATAAGACACAGTATTAGGCCCAAATTTCAAAGATATTACAATGAATTCTATCGTTCTTCTGTTTCCCATAAACAATAGAAAACAATGGAAAAAAGTTGAGAAACAACCTACAAACTCTACAAGCAAACTCGGGGTTTCTTATAAACCATAATACGTGTACTCTTATTTAATTTGCTGTTTCGTTGACACCTCACTCTGTAAGGAAATTATTAGTGCTGGTCTTTGATAAATCGTTGGAAATAATAATTGTACCCACGTCCAAAAATGGTAATGTACCCACTCAGTAACACACTTTATTTCACTTTTTCAGTTCATGGAGGCAGTGAAGGACTGTTGAAAATTAAGATTTATAAAAATTATAAAAACTAATACGTGTATTTTTTGTCGTGAAGAATATGTCGTGAAAAAGTTTCATGTATTTCTGCAACTTTTCGAAAAATTGAGCGATAAACACTGATCGACTTTCGTAGCATTTAAACGCTGGATGGCATTTTAAACTCATGTATGCATTTAACCAAGTTCGATTACTTTTCAAACAAAAGCAACTTTTGTGATGTTAAAAGATAATAGATTCATTAACAGTCTAAACAAGGCCAAAGTGATATGGAATATCGAACAAAAAAGATTTCCATAAACCCATAACGTTATGATAATAAATTTATCCATTGCTTGTTTTCCATTAAGCAAAAGAATTGGGCAACATTGCTACTTTAAGATTACAAAGAATTGTGTACGAATTTTTTATGACAGCAACAAAAAGAAGTGAGGTGCAACCACAAGAATTTACGTTACCCAATTTTTTAAAAGAATTTTTGAAATTTCCAAACTTTATAACGTAAAAAACCAAATCAACCCTATAATCGCACAAATCAACCCTATAATCGAATCAATGATGCAAACGTTAACGTGCAGATAAATTTTCACATGCCTGCTACTGGTAATAATCATTTTATTAAGATTCGAGGTTTCAAATTTGGGGGGAGTTTTTCCTCCAAGAAGTAAGGCTTTAACCTTACCATTTTAGCCTAAAAACCTCCAATTTTGGGTAAAATGTTCTGCTTACAGTCAAATCCCTTCTAATTTTAAAACTTTGGATCTCAAAATGATCACTGTGACACATGGTAGGTATGTGAAATTTTGCCGGTAGACTAACTTTGGCATGATAAATTCGATTCCAAGGTCAAAGAAACTTTGTCGCAATTCCATAACGGCGGGCATAACTCAAATTGGTTCATTGATTCTTGATAATGGAATCATGAGAGAAAACATAAAATGGGTCCACTGTGAGTAAAGTAATCTAGATTTGCCACGAACCTAATTCGTCTTTTATACTCATTTGAGCGACAAATAAAAAACAACAGTCACTGCGGACGAAAGAGTCTCTGCGGAGGAGAAAGAGACTCGGAATCACGAATTCAATTTACAAATTCATGATTACGAGACTGTCGGAACACAAATTTCGTTCAAGTTAGCAATGTTTCACAGTTAAAATTCTAGAAGTCAATTTATTAGTCAACTACATGAGCAGATTTTAAGCTGTCAAATTTAAGCAGTTTTTAAAATGGTTTATTTATGTATTTAAACCTAAAAATTTCAAAACAATTAGATATCTGTTTAAGTGGGTATAAAATGTTTATAAACAAACAACAGGAAAAAACAAAAACGAAAGAAAGAAGATATCTTACTTTGTTAGCAATGGTGATGTTTCCTTTTCAGGATGCGCTGGTTAAAAAAACAAAAAAGATAAAGGGTATTTCACTGAGAACAGAAACTGTACAACAACAGATACTGGAAGAAATTAAAAAATGACAACACAAATCATGAATTAAATTTGGTGGTTTTAATATTTCAAACTCAAAATTAATAAAGGAATACGGACACATAAGTTAGAGTTATTTGTTTTTAAAAACGACTTTATTTAATTTTTATGTGTCTACACTCTGCTGTTTTTCTCCAAATAACTGAACTAAAGTACTCCCCGTGGCAAAAGAGCTGAGGCCCGCAAATGCCACACTTAAGTCGAGTCAGATTCAGCTGATATTAAAGTCACAATCACAAACAAACAAATAAGACTTTCTCTCAAGAAAAAAACGCTTGAATTTGTTTGTAATTTAACAGCTTCACTACAACACATACAAATCGTAATTGTGATAAATAAAATTCGTGCTCTACAGCTTTGGCCAGTGGCGCAACAACAATACAAACGTTTGGTTGAGCACCGTGTTCAATATGCTGGGTTAAGCATTTTATGTTCACTATGCTTGGTTGAGCACTTTGTGTTCACTATGCTTGGTTGAGCACACATGTGTTCACTATGCTTGGTTGAGCACTTCATGTTCACTATGCTTTGTTAAGCACTTTATGTCTACTATGCTTTGTTGAGCACACATGTGTTCACTATGCTGGGTTGAGCACTTTATGTGTTCACTATGCTTGGTTGAGCACACATGTGTTCACTATGCTTGGTTGAGCACTTTATGTCCACTATGCTTTGTTAAGCACTTTATGCTCACTATGCTTGGTTGAGCACACATGTGTTCACTATGCTGGGTTGAGCACTTTATGTGTTCACTATGCTTGGTTGAGCACACATGCGTTCACTATGCTGGGTTAAGCATTTTATGTTCACTATACTTGGTTGACCACATATGCGTTCACTATGCTTCAGATGTGTTCAATATGCTAGGTTGAGCACAGTAACAACAGTTCAACGCGATTCATCCAGCATCCTGAAATTCATACCATTTTTTATATATTCACGCACAAAATGTAGTGCACTCGGCAAAAAGGCGTTGGTAATTACATAATTTCTAGTGATGACGTAATGTAGCAAGCAAATGGCACAATTATTACGGTAAAAATAGTCAACGATTCGTTTTTATTTTTCTTTTCGAATGAAAAATAATAAATATCTCCATAAAGAGCAAATTGTGCAAAAAAGTATAGAACAAATTTTCATCTTTAATTTAATTATTATTCAATAATATTCATTAAATACAACATTACAAAAATATTTGTTGAAAAAATATTCTTCTCATGATCCAAGAAAAGAAATGATTATTTATACACATTGCACCGTTAACATACAAAATAAATACAGAATATACAACATATAAATATCAAAATTAAATATATCCATGAATGATAGCGTAAAAATTAAAAACAAAAACGTAATTGAAAAATAGCATTTCCCAAAGTACACGAGCTGCTATTTATTATTCATACTTTGTTGTAGTTTCATAAAAAAGTTGGTTGATAAACGTTTTTGACTGACACTTGTGTTCACCGTCTTCGTTTGTTTTCAACGCCTTCACTGCATCATATTTTCAATAGAAACAATCTAGTTATCATTAGTAATGTTAGTAGTGTTAGTAATTAGTGATCTGAGTGATCGTATTTTTGAACTTCAACCAAAGCATAGACATGCTTCAAGTCTATTTCGTTTCGTTGATCATTAAAAAATTTGTCACTGCGGAGGAAAATACCCTGCGGAGGAGAGACTTGAGAAAATTATTTTACTGAGGTCTCTCCTCCGCAGGGTATTTTCCTCCGCAGTAATGATTTTTTATTTTTTACTGATTAACGAAACGAAATAGACTTGCAGCAAGTCTAACCAAAGCATGACCAAGAACCAAGGAAATGGATTAGAAAATGTGGTGAAAATTTAAGTTAGTGATTTTTCCTTTTGATAGTGGTTCTCAGAGGCGGAAATTCGGTTTAAAGCTAGGGGGACAAATGCTAAAAAATGGCTCAAATTGCCTACAGATGCCAAAATTTCAGGCATAATGATGTCTTTACTGGCAATCCGGCAAGATCTGGGTGGCGCTCGCCCCCCGCAGTTTCCACCTCTGGGTTCTCCTTTGCATAACGATTGTCAGTATTCCTAGAGGTACCGTTGGCAAAAGTTTCACCAATATTAGACGTTACTGTCGTTGTCGTTAGCAAATAACCTTGGTTTCAAACTCACTGTGCTTGAAATACATATTTTTTACGTAATGAGTAAATACATAGGCTTTTGGTATTATGTCTAGCACGATGATTAAAAAACTTCTACGTATTTTGAGAGATAAAGTTGTTATTTACAGTCGAGTGTAATTGTCAGTCTCGTCATCGTACTTGTTTTCGGTTTCAGTTATGTTTTTGTCATCTAAATTCTTATTTCCATCAATGACGTCATTGCCACTGGATTCTTCTTGAGCATAAATGCCAGAATTCGATTCAACAACAGCAACTGGATTCCCCTGCAACATATCAGGCCGAGCCTCACTGTCATTTATCGCTTTGTTTTCAGTTACCATGATAGAAGGAACATTCTGACCTTCAATCTCAGTTTCTGTGTTCGCTTTGCTCTCTGTCTGTGTTCGTTCGTTAACAGTGGATTCTTTCTCAATGGGATCCGAATCATAATGAGCCTCATTGTCGCATCCAATCTCGTTTCTTTTGACTTCAATACCAGTTGCTGTGTGTGCTTCGCTGTCTGCGTGTGGTTGCTCGTGACCATGAACATCTGCGTGTGGTTGCTCGTGACCATGAACATCCTCTTTAACAGTGGATTCTTCCTTAATGGGATTCGAATAAGATTGAACCCCATTGTCATTTCCATCCTGGCTGTCAGTTATCACGACTTGGATATCATAGCCTTTGGAAGAAGGACTTTTGATTATCGTTTGTTTTTGGCTTGTTGGTTTTTCCTCCGGACTTTGTTCAATATTCTTATCTGCAATACTGCCGCTGCTGTCTATAGGGATTGTCACGTTGTCGTGTCCGTCAGTCGTGTCGATAGATTTGGATTTATCTGTCATTTCAACAGATAAAGGTTTTTCGGCTGAAAATTAACATAAAAATGTATAAACTATTTTACAATGAGCTGAACTCCTTTCAAATGTGACAGTTCTCCTCCACGTACCAAATCGAAAACATATCTCAATAATGGATATACAATAAATAAAACAAATGTCCAGAAGGTCAACTGCATTCCAAAAAATCTTCAAGAGAAAGATCGCTTTTCGAAATAGTTATTTCAAACCACAATTATTGGAATTTAATAATTAACAAATATTACAAAAGGACACTTATTTCAACAATAAAAAAGATATCCAAATAAACATATCATAATGTAGATACTCATATGTTTCATACTTTTTTATCAATAAAAGTCTGATTATGCCAACATAGATGATGCCAAGCATGCGTTTGGTACTCATCACTATAAAATACCGGGTGACTGAGAAAAACCTTAACGTTTGCAGACTTATGGTTTACACTTACTACACAAGCCGTATACTCTGGATTTGTTAGCTGACGCTTGGGTCCACTCTCAGCAAACTTTAGGGAAGAGCGGCCAAAGTTAAGGTTGGAGGGAGCGGAGGGTGGGAAATATGCAATGAGGCTGACTTTGGTTAAGGTTAGTTTGTCTGTCTGCGGGATTGCCTGCGGGATTGTCTGCGGCTGCCTGAGGCTGACTCTTTTAATGGAAACACAGGTTTCCATTAAACACAGGTTTCCATTAAACACAGGTTTCCATTAAACACAGGCTTTCATTAAACACAGGCTTCCATTAAACACAGGCTTCCATTAAACACAGGTTTCCATTAAACACAGGTTTCCATTAAACACAGGTTTCCATTAAACACAGGTTTCCATTAAACATAGGCTTCCATTAAACACAGGTTTCCATTAAATACAGGTTTCCATTAAACACAGGTTTCCATTAAACACAGGCTTTCATTAAACACAGGTTTCCATTAAACACAGGTTTCCGTTAAACACAGGTTTCCATTAAACAAGTGCCGTGAAAGTTTATTCAAATTCAACTATTTAGCAGCCTCAGAGCACATGCCGCAGGCAGCCTCAGGCGACCGCAGTTATCACAAGAAATGTGTTGCCATTAAAAAAAATTCATCCTGCGACAATGCCGCGATGGTTATGGCTAAATGGAAACCAGCCTTTATAAAACATCTAAACTGCAAATTTTAAATAGATATGAGGTAAACTTGAATTTGAAAATTTATTTCGCCACAATTCTGTATCGATTGGAAATCTTGTTGGTTTTGAAAAGATGGCAAATATTTAACCATCTAACTAACTAGTCACCAGACTAACTGGTCACCAGACTCCTTTAAATCAACATCAAGCTTGCTAAGAACTATTGAAATAATTGAAATTTTATTTTTATACAATTCATTGAATATTGAGATCTTTTGAATTTTTATTTGAGGGGTCTGGTAACTAACACGTTGTCATGGCGACGAAATTTCCAGCTAGAAAACTTTGATTACCATTCAGTCGTTGTCTATGCAAATTTTTATTGATTTTGCTTTAGGAATCGTTCAAAAAGTACGTAACGGAAAAAATGAATATTTTGACGGTTTGTCAACGGTTTGTCAACGGTTTGTCACGAAAAGGGCAGACAACCCCTCCCCAAACCGTTACCTACTTTTTGAATGATCCCTTAGTAGTTTTCGTCTCGATCATCCACGGTTCCGTATCAGTCACAAATTGATATAAAAAATTACTAAAGTGTATAAAAATTTTAAAAATCTTAATTGGATTTAAAAAAGGCTAGCCATTTTGCAGCAAAGTCAAAACAGCTCAAAATACAAAATAATTAAAAAAAATTAATTAAAATTTGGCTTCTCGAAAATAAGTGTGCTTGCTATTTTCGCAAACAATGAATTGTCACATACTAAAACTGCTAAATGTCAGTCTAAATCAGTGCCCTGTCGCTGTCAAGTTTGAACTAAAAATGAATAAAGTTACAATGCGGCATAAAATAGAATGTTGCGCTGGATGCAACACTAAAAACAACAATAAAAACTTTAAACTATCAACGAATAAATTATCGTTGATCCAGCAAAAATGCGCCTGAAGCTCATTACAGGCTAATACAGGATAATATCTCTGACTGATGGTGCTGGCTTGCTGTGCTCTTGTATGATCCGCTTAAATTAGCCTGAACCATATCTAATATCATTTCCATTAGAATTGAATCAAAATGTTTTCACCAAAGAAATCTAACAATTTTAATTTCTTTAATTTAAGTATGATTTTGGATAAAATTACCTTTTGCTTTCTTATTTTTTTTGTAGGCGTTGTATTTTTCGTAAAGAACAATTATGATAGCCAAAACAATTGCCTCTGCGACAATTCCAAGAAACGGCCACAAGGCACCCAGAGGATCTGCAATAAAAATTGCTACTTTGAAAATCGATTTCAATTTCAATCAATTGAACACCCTCAAAGGGTATAGCAGTTTACAATGTACGTAATTAAACAGTAAAAGTAACCTAGGAAATGAAAATCTGCAACAAGAAATTGTCTATTTTTGGAAAAACAAGCTGAACATGCCGAGAAGAAGAGGTAATTGCCATTAATTATGGCGATAACGAGAACCTTAATCTATGAAGAAAGATTGACATTGTGAAAACAGAATGCAAGGTTTACAAATAAAACTATTTCCTTTATCAAATTGCTATTAGGAGTGCATTTTCTAACCTTGCACTCGCATTTAAACTCGCTCTAAATCTAAGACTAGATTACACGATGCCGGAATGAAATCATGCCGGTATGGGTTAAGAAGAAGAATTTTCACCCGGTTTACACGGTGTAATATATGATTTTGCATGGGATTCAATTTTGTATGGCCTCATTAACAGACCCTATCAACATTGCCAATTGACAATGCATTTCAAAAGAAATTTGCTTCGTCCTTAGAAATAGATTTGTAAGAGATTTGTATGGCCGTGCAAAATCACATACCCATACAAAATCGCACACCCATACAAAATCACATACTACACCGGCATGATTTTATTCCAGTAAGACAAAACAATAGATGAGTGAAATTATCTGTCGCTCCTTTGAAAGAACAGGCAAAAAATGAGATTTGAAGCTACAATTCATTAATAATAATAAAAGCGTCATGAAATCATGCCGGCACAGACGTTTGCACGACGACATCATCTGTCACTCTTTCGCAATAACAGACAAAATATGAAGAGATTTGAAGCTACGATTCACTAATAATAATGAAAGTGTCATGAAATCATGCCGGCACAGACGTTTGCACGACGACATCATCTGTCACTCTTTCGCAATAACAGACAAAATATG
>JAYJMH010013945.1:0-22035 GCA_036873815.1 Phacellophora camtschatica | reverse complement strand
ACATCGAAACGTCGCTCATTATTATCGTTAATATTTATAATTAAATGTTACAAAAATAATATTCTTATTCGAATATTATGGGTGTCTTGAAAAAAAAAACTCAAAATGTGCCTGTAATAAAAAGTGCATAAGGCTCCCCAAGAGTGGTTATACTAAAAAAGCTTATATTGTTTTAGTTTATTTTATTATTTTATTTCAGATTTTGATACTTGATGACCTATTCTTGCTTGGAAGATGGAAATAAAAATCTCACATGCATTGATACTTGCCAAAATAAATTTATTAATACCCTGTTTAGCAACACAACTAGCACTGAAAATGTCAATTTTAAAGATTTGGTTTCACAGAAAAAAAGCACCAACACACAGTGAAAATTTAAACTTCAAAGATGATAAAAAAATACAAAACTTTGCATCCAAATCAGTGCTTGAGCAACATTTGACAAAAGAGAAAACTGACAAGCTTCAACCAAACATTTCAAATTTAGTTCTTGATATATGTGCTGGAATAACATTTGCATTTTTCATTAACCAATACATCACATTAAATGAGTTTGTTCGAAGTTTCATAACATGGAGAGATCAAACAGAAGCATTTTTAAATGAATTGTTGGAATGGCTAACAGGTGCTCCTGCAGGATTGAAGCTTAACCATGAAATGACAGTATTCTGTGGACGGTTTTTTCTTTATCACATATACATCTGGCTTGGCTATTTATCCATCATGGAGCCATACTATGGTGTAATTATTCATAGCATAACATATTCTAGCTGCTTGGGTTTATCAGTTATGCTTGCCTTTGCCAGTGATATACTGAGCTTCTTGGCGTTTCATAGCTTTTGTTTTTATGTTTATGCTGCTAAAGTATTTGATTTGCAACTGAGAGGACTGATCTCTTTGTCAAGGCTATTCAGAGGTATGACATTCAAGGGCTTTATTTGAAATAGTAATTATGCAGAACTGACAATTTATTTTATGAATATTCCTATTATTTGGGAATTACTGGACAATTAAGGTAAATGTGTACTTATAAAGTAAGGGTATATACTCTTTGAGCAAAGATAATGCTACTTAGGACTCACCAAGCTCCTAATTGGCCAGATATGCAATTCATCACATAAAATTCTTGCTTTTTTCATCTATTTGTCAGCTTGATAAGAAGATTATAACACTATATAGAAGATTATAACTAGATAGGTACCCCCAGTGAGGCAGTTTTATATACTTATTAAGAAAAGTGAAATTGAATTTGAAAAATTGATTTATATCTCTTAGATGTCTAAATATTTTTAGTAAACTTTATTAGTAATGGAGGGCCACTTTTAAACTGTCGCAGGGGTAGAGGAACATAAATTATCATTTTAAAACTTAAATTTTCAAAATCTCCTGTTTAAAACTTAACATTTAATATCTTGTATACAAAAATTAAAACAGTGAAAGCGGAGATATCACAAAACTTTCACAAGTACCTTCACCAACAGTTGACACAAGGCATGTTGATAACTTGAAAAGCCTTTGCCATGATGTTGAATATTTAGCTGTTTGGTCTTCAGCAGAAGGTACTTGTGACAGTTTTGTGATATCTAAACTTTCAATCTTTTAATTTTCATATTAATTTAAAATATATCAAACATTAGGTTCTAAGCAGGTGATTATGAAAAGTGAAGTATCAAAATGACAATTTGTGGCTCCACTCCAGCAATACTTTAAAAGTTGCGAGCCTTTTTTTATTCACACAGCTATTTTGCTATTTTTTACACAAACAATCTCAATTCAACTTTCAGGGAAGAAATGGAACCCATTGCGAAATAGGGTTGATACAATATCTTATGATACAGACCAGTTGGCATTTGGAACAATCCTCTTCACTGTGTTGCTTTTTCTTCTTCCAACAACTGCAATTTACTATCTTGTATTTGCCCTGCTCAGACTGCCAGTTCTCATTGTTAAAGCTGTGCTGCATTGTGTAATAGCTATGCTGAATACATTTCCTGTTGATGGTGTAATTCAAAGATTTAATGGTTCACAAATAGAATCAGGTAAACAATTTATTCTTATTTGCTTTTATTATTTGTCTTATCACACAATAATAAGACTTTTAAGAGCAATTTTATTTTTTTGTGCTTAGTGAGATATTTGTTAAAAAATAATTTGGTGCCAAAATTAACGGAGAAAGTCGAAACCATTAAGTTCTTGCCATCAGAGTTTTGTTTCTTATCACCAGTTTCTTCTAAAAACGTGATGTTTGTCAGTTGAATTATTCCTGTAGGAGAAACTTTTTACTTATTTCCAGTATAAAGCAAGAAAAAGGGTAACTTCTTTTACTTAAGTGCAGAACAAGTACTGGGTTTTAGTTGGATTGTTTTTTTGGTAAACAGTGCACAGCTCAGCACAAAAAGTAACTCCACATGTGCACTTGAAAATTCTTTTGAATCAGTGAGATTTTATTCAAACAGACTGTTGTTGGTCACTGCACATCATTGCATTAAACATTGTAGGCCTAATTAAGCTAAGTTGTGAAAAGCCTACTTTAAATAAATAAATAATTATCATTAAAGTACGAATGTCCTGTTAAGCGTAGTTTCGACATTGTCGTAACTGCCGTAACTGTGCTGCGAGAGCCATCTCTCATTCTCCTAGCCTACCATGCTTCCAGTACCGCAGACGGTTTTTCCTTATGGAAACATCTCTCCTGTACCGCCGACCGCTGACACGGATTTCGAAATGTCGTATGTTTGCTGTAACTGCCCTGTGAAGAAATCAGACGATTTCACCTTTTCCTGGCAATTACAGCAATCTCCTGTACCGCCGGAACTGATCTCATATACCGCCGGTAACCGATCTCCTGTACCGCGGGAATAGGGAATTTGCGATGGAAGACGGGAACGTGAAGCTGCGACGGCAAACTTTGATATTTTATGGTAAACGTTTTAAAGCCTAAAGTTTGGTTTTCTGTTCACAATACACAATACACAAACTTTACAATAGGTGGCGTCGTGGATTTTTGTTTTCTTAGAGCACACCGAAAATCAGCTTATATCAGTGCTGAAAATTCAAAGTGGCATCCTCCAAAACTCCGTTGTTAATTCATATTTTTGCAGAAAGCAAAATAAACTGGAAACACGCAGCAGTAGCCTGTGGTAAAGGAGCATGGATAATGGTTGTTGCAGAGCTACGGCTTTGTAGAAAATAAACTTTATAAAAGAATTTACTTTTGATAATAAATGAGATGGATTTGAAAAAGAATGATAATTTTTGTTTTTAGATTACATTGTATTGAGAGTTCAATATGGCGAGTTAGCAGAGCATGAAGGTATGAACCAAAAAGAAAACAATTCAAATTATTTATCTTATGACAATCGTTTACATCTTAACTTTCAATTTAAATCTGTATCTATTTTTTCAATGATTAGAAGTAGGACAAGTTTTGGATTGCAAGATTTTCTTCCGTTACATACTATTTTGAAATCACTGTTATTTGGAAAAATTTGTAATTCTTTAATTTCGAATGCGAGTTAAATTTAGAAACAAATTTATAAATTATTTAAAAGTCTATATTATTGGCCAACTTCTAGAATTTCAGTATTTTGTCTTTCTAAATTTGATAAATTATCACCGGAGCTCCTGCAACTTTCACCATAAAACTTTCACATTCTCAGTTGTCCCTTAGCCTCCTTTCACAATAAAACTTTCACATTCTCAGTTGTCCCTTAGCCTCCTTTCACAATAAACGTTTCACATTTTCACTAGTCCCGCAGGACCCTTCCACCATAACATTTCACGTTCTCACTTGTCTCCAGGACCCTTTCACCATAAACGTTTCACATTCTCACTTGTCCCTCTGGACTCTTTTACCATAAAAGTTTCACATTCTCACTTGTCCCTCAGGACCCTTTCACCATAAACGTTTCACATTCTCATTTGTTCCGCAGCACCCTTTGACCATAAACGTTTCACATTCTCATTTGTTCCGCAGCACCCTTTGACCATAAACGTTTCACCCTCTCACTTGTCCCTCAAGACCCTCTCACCATAACGTTTCCAGTTCTCATTTGTCCCTCAGGACCCTTTCACATTCTCGCTTTTCCCTCTGGACCCTTTCACCATAAACGTTTCACACTCTCACTTGTCCCTCAAGACCCTTGCACCATAAACGTTTCACACTCTCACTTGTCCCTTAGGACTCTCTCACCATAACGTTTCCCGTTCTCATTTGTCCCTCAGGACCCTTTCACACTCTCATTTGTCCCTCTGGACCCTTTCACCATAAACGTTTTAACATTCTCACTTGTCCCGCAGGACCCTTTCACCATAAACGTTTCACATTCTCACTTGTCCCGCAGGACCTTTTCACCATAAAAATTTCACATTCTCGCCTTTGCTTAAGGATCATCCTAATGGCAAGAACGTAGCATTCCAATCTTTGATTGGTTGATCACATCTGATTTATCTCTGGATTGACCACGTCTGAATAGCAGTAGCACATTGCGGCATTGTTCGAGCAGGATCTATACCGTTTAAGACGGCTTCAATGAAATAAAATGCACGCTCCGTTTTTAAGGTATTTGTGAAAATTATTTTTGTAGATTACTATAAACACCTTGGTTAATTAGAACCAAGAAACAAGAAGAAACAAAATGCTTCTAAGTGGAAATATATGAACTAAAACATTTAGATTAATCTGTAAAAATTATTTTTACAATAACTTCATAAACAGAGCTTGCAATTCATTGTGTTGAAGCCACATAAAACGGTATAGATCTCGTTCGAACAACAATGTCGCGAGATTTTAATGTTATTCAATTCGGTTAGGAGAAAATGGATGTGCTCAACCAAACAAGGTGATTCGCGTGCGCGTCTATCGTCTGAATTTTGTCTTTCTTGGTAATATTTTTTTGACGTCATATTTTTTTTTACCCTAATCATCGATTCAGGTACTGACAGTTAGAAATCATTTGTATTTCAAATGCAATGACCTAGAAATCTACTCTCGTACTGAAAGTTAGAAATCATTTGTAATTCAAATGCAATGACCTAGAAATCTACTCTCGTACTTAAAGTTGGAAATCATTTGTAATTCAAATGCAATTACTCTCGTGAGAGCGAATGACACCACTACGCTGTTAATATTGCTTCTGTGATAATTCTACGCAGAAATCCTTTGCAGATGTTCCGTAACTCAGCTCTGGGTGACTGGATCATTCTAGTATTATCAACTTAATGTGATAGGATCATCATCCCTTCCTGTAAATAGACGTGCTGCTTTGGATAATGTCTCGCAATAAATGCTCAATTGGTGAACGTACTGGATTTTTATAGAATTTAAACAGTTGAATTGCGATGTGCATGGAGTATGTTGAATGTAGTTCAATCAATAATTGATATGCTGCCTTCTAAAATAAAATTCTTTGCAAAGGTCAAAATTGACAAATAACACTTGGTAAAGACTTTGTTGAGGATATTTTTACCAAAATTTCATAACAAAAACCTTTTTACTCATGAAAACACAACAATAAATATAACATTCTGCAGTTATTCTATTTTGTATGCATTGCTCTTGTCTTTTTTAATCGTAATTGTCAAATTGGGCATACAAATAATAACTATCCAAGTTAAAGATTGTTAGTATCATCAGGAAACACCTAAAGTTAGGCTTGTTGAAACCCAGATAATTGTTCGCCTACAATACTTGCCAAGAATCTCTGGAACACTCTCTCAGATTGTCAAAAATTCAATTAATTTGTCTTCGAATGCCCTTCGAATACAATTTGTCTTTGTATTTAGCACATGATTTTTTTCATATCCATTCTAAAAAATGACAAGACAAACGCAAATTGCAACAACGATATCACAGGAAACATGTCAACACATATGACATAAATTACCCCCTCCCCAAAACAATGTTGTTCTGTTAGTAGATTGTCTCACCGCACTGCTCAGTCATTTTTCCCCCAGTATTTACTGATAAACTGTCGCAGATCAACAGTGTTCTAAAGGAGAGAGGGGGGGAACTTGAGTTTGAACAAGGATATTTGATAAAGTGTTTCAAGACTTTTGGCAAGCATTGTAACTGCATGTGCATAGCCTGGCAAATTTGAAGAAATGTCTCATCTGACATGAGCTGCAGTTGTTCTTGCTTGTTTTCTTAGATCTTCCATTATCTTCCATTTCATAAGTTCCATGCAAGATGCTGAATCTTCATAACTATCATGGCCTCCATCTACAGAAAAACGAATCACGCCATGAGTTAAAAAAAACAGCGACAGGGTGACCCAAACAATATTTTGAATAATCATCAAATCAATTATTTTGTTCATTTCCATCATTTAATGCTGTAACAAATTTCAGAATTATTATGTGAAATTATATCATTTTCCTAAAAATCACAACAAATATGTTTTTTCGTCGGAATTACAAAGTTATTCAAAAGCATAGCTCAGACGTAGATATTTCAAGCTGTAAAACTTAATTTGGTCTTTCCCATGGTTGCTGAAAAATAAGGTTTTTACATTGGTAACGAAATCGAATTTTGGTGATATCTCTTTGGTGAAATGATATCATTATGTCAACATTTTGGGTCACCTGGTTAGGATCCAGGCAGAAGTGATCTTAATTTTGTCCTGACATTTCGTTCAACCCCCACCATTTTCAAGAGCCACAGAAACGTGTTTCATAGCATCCGACAAACATCTTCACATCACACTACATTTGACGTTCGTCGAGTTAAGTTTTCAGATGAGTTAAGCCCAGACGAGGTTTTTTTTTGCAAAAGTTTCATATAAGTTAGTTTTGTCTTCAGTAAATAAAGTAAATCTTCCTCCAGAAATTTTCTAACAAAGCATAATTTTATGCCAAAATGCAAATTTATAGCACTTGACAGAGATATATAAGAGAAAAATGCCAAGAAACTTTCGGACACTTTTCTAGAGGTTTCGGACAATAAAAGTTTCAGACAAATTTGAGTTATTAATATGCTGCTGTCCATCATTTGATCCATTTATAACTTACCACTATCCTGTATAATTTTCTGCATAAATTCGCCCATGAGTGTTTTCAATGCCCGCTTGTAGGGAAGGCCAAGCCGATGAGGAAATACAAGTGCTGTATCAACTACTTTGTGGTGTATCAGCTAAAAAGGAAGAGCCCTTTTTTTTACAAAATTTAGGCTAATCATCATTAATGTTTTTCCTGAAAATACTGAAAAATTCAATAAAAACTAGAAGGCGAACAGATGTTATGAAGTTAAGTCCATCTATTTTCTATTCTTTAAAATCGTATTGTCATGTTTGAAACCGCAAACTTTTGTTTTACAGAATTCCCCCCCCCCCCCCCTTCCTTCATGACAGTATGGTTTGCGATTTAAAAGAATAGATTTCACACATCTATTCAAAATAAACAGTGAAAGCAATTATGATAAGCTTGGCTGCGTTGAAAGTGTGAAATATATTCTTTACAGTGACAAATCACATTATCATATTCAAAATTTTATGTTTTGTTTTACAGAATTCTCTTGTTTCGGTTATCTTGAAAACTTAGTGTCTCCAACAAATGTTCATTCGCCTTGAGATTAGGGTTCAACTCTACTTACTTTAAGAGCTCGCAGGTCGCTTTCCAAACTATGTCCCATAAGTATTGTGTCCGTTCCAAACATTTTAAGGAGTTTTTTATGAACACGTTTGAGTGTTACATTGACGTCTTGCATGCTTTTTTCGGTCACTCCACTAAATCTGTAAGACACAAAAATGCGACCATAGTTTTAGTAAACAAGGGAAAATTTTGTAAGGCAGAAAATTCAAGTGACAGTAAAACAAAGAAATCTACAATTTATTTGAAAGAATTTATTTGAAAGAATTTCACACCTTCGAGTTCAATCAAGCGCAAAACTTCTGTGATCATTTTGATTTGGTTGAATTTAATGCTGTGAAATCTTTGTTTTTATCTTTGACTGGAAAAGTTTTGTCTTCAGCAATTAAACTAAATTTTCTACCAGAAATGGGTTTTATATTGGCTAACAAAGCATCAGTTCTATACCAAAATGCAGCTGTGTAGCACTCGATACAGATATATGTTGAAGAGAAACATGCGAAAAACTGTCGAACACTTTTATGGAGGTTTCGAACAATTAACGTTTTGGACAAATTTTTATCCGAAAGTTTGTTCGTCCGAAACTTTTCGATGTTCATGTATTGTCTTTCTGGGTTTCCTCCACAAGGAAGCTTTAAATTATATTTTGAAAGACAATAGAAGCAAGTCATCTTATCACTTGTAAGCAGGTCCCAAGTTATTTGCCGTGTAAATAAAAGGTTATAGGTAGTGCAAATAACATGATTAACGAAAAGAAAACCTGGTATTGTAATCAATTATCTCTCTTTCTGGTTTCACGAAAACATCCAAAATTTGTTGCAAATCAAAGTCAACGATTGTAAGTCTTGTTAGTTCCAAACCATAAGCTGTGTAACACTAAGAAAAAATACAACACCGATCATAGAAAATCAGTTCAATCACATCAAATCAGAGTCAAAATCCTGATTGAATGAGACATATTAAAATCAAGGTAGATTATGGCCGATTACTGATGATTCGAACTGCAATCATACTAACATATTAATCAATTGCATTTATAACTGTCTAAAATCTATCTACGGTAAAAACAGATAACGTTTTTGATTTGTTTTTATCTTGTAATTTTCTTCGGTGCAACTTTCTATCCTAGAGAATCTGGGTCCAAACAGGTCCTTGGTTGATAGCAACACTTAATTGAGCTGAACAAGTTAATCTGCATAAATATGGTTCATTTGTACATATAATTATTTATTTATTATTTAGTTATTATTAATTTATTATTTAGCTATTATTAATTTATAAATATAAATATTTCCCATTAGTACTGCTAATGTTTCAATCATAACTAAAGTTGCAAGCTGGATGTTTTGAAAGATATATCTCTAATTTTTAGTCTGAAGTTTCTTAAAAAGATGTTTATCATATGCTGGTTTTTACTGCGCGTCATCGTGTTTTGCTTACCATTTCGCAATCAAGCGCATAAACTTTGCGTGTGTTGCTTTTGGTACGGGGTTTGGTTGATACATAACCTTCTAGATCACCAGCATAGTCCGGAACGTGAAGCTGTGGATAAAAAAATTAATTAAAGGTTTGCACTGTTCAAAATAACTGTACGTAGCTACAGATACATCTTTGTCGTTGGTCGAGAATTAACAGCACAAACCTATGTTGTTTATGAATGAGAAACGTGGGTGAAAGGAGGATCAACAAGGGCTCGATTGGCTAAATGAGTAAGGCGCTGTGTTTGGAAGCCAAACTCTGTGAGAGCGTGGGTTCGGGACCAGTTGTCGGAACTTCTAACGACAAAACCCACAGCCAACTCAGCTGTCTATCCTTTCGAGGTTGGTATCAAGGATAGCAGCTACTGAAAAAGGTGCTGACCAAGCGGTCGGCCTACTTACTTACTTACAGGATCAATAGAATTAGTGAAAATCCTATTTCTAGTTCTATAAACGCACAGTAAGCCCAATTAACCAAATCAGGAAACAGGCTAAGTTAACCAAGGTAAGGTTACTGAAACTTTAAACTTATTACACGAATCCTTGTTTCCCTGTGTTTTTTAGATATGACGTCACTCCGCTCAATATGGACTCATAATCAAACACAGATTTAAAAACAGAGACAAGAACTTAAATTAAGGACTTAAAATACCAGAGTCTTCGAATTGCCTCTCCCTCAAATAAGCCCCCCCCCCCCCTCGGATTAGCTCTCACCCACGAATAAACCACCACCTTCATACCTTGGGGATTACTTTATCTTGCTTTTTCTCTTTAATAATGATAATAACAATAATAATAATATACCGAATCTCCATTTCGGAGAGGCTACACAGGTCTTATCACGTGGCAAAAATTTTATTTGTAGTCATTCAACAGGTTTTGATTAGCCCCAAAGCCCAGAAGAAAGATCAACCTTCCTCTGGTTAAAATTTCATGTCTTAAACCTTCCTCAATTAAAGTCATATCGTATCAACAAAATATATACAATTTGTAAGTTATAATCCAACACCATTCAACTTTCTAATGTTTCCCATTGCAATACTTATAAGATATGTACACAAACAAGCTTGCCTACAAAAATTTATATCTCTCATTAAAGGTCATGATGAGGGACTTCTAACTATTATTCAAACATCCCAGCAGAGTTTCAAGTAGAAAATATCCTTCCTCAAATCTATCCTCAACTTTCATAACCTTCCTCCGGCTCAGAGCCGTGGAACCGTGATATTTTCTGGACTCTGATTAGCCCCCATTGAATAAGCCCCCACCTAAAAAATCGTAAATTAATTAGCCCCCAGAGTGCTAATTTGAGGATACGTAAATGTTTACAACAAACCTTAGCCACAGAACAACCATAGCTACCAGCTTCTCCTTGACAACATGAAAATTCCGAAACAACTCCTCCTCTACCTAATTTGAATGAAAATTTAAGAGCTCAAACAGTGATTTAATTGGCCAACTAAACATTTTTATTGAAACCAGGCTGTGTTACATAATGGTGAACAGTTAGAATGTTTGCTGACATAGCGTATTCTGAAACGAGGCAAATCTTATTTGGCAAAATTCCGACATTGTTCGATAACCAGTAATTTATTGAACTTGCCACAAGTCTCCCCAAAAAGTCTACCGAAAAAAAGATATATTGGGAAAAAAAGAAATAATTGTTTCCTTTTCTTCATTTATTTTGATCTATTTTCCCTTTTTTTCTATTTTTTTACTTTTTTCAGAAAGTCCAGTAACTTATTGGCGTCCAGCATTTCCATTCAAAAGCCATACAGCGACTGGTGGATGCAGTCTAGTGTCTTTAATTGTCCCGTCAATAACAAGAGCAGATTTTGTAGAAATAGTGAAATCGACAAACTAATTTCAAAATGATTAGCCATTCAAGACAAATCGAATTCTCTCAAGCAGAAAATCAAAACATGGCTTAGTTTGTTCTGATTTCCTGCTTGAGAGAATTCGCGTTGTCTTTGGTGGCTAATTGCTTTGAAATCTGCTTTTGTTCTTGTCAATAGCCTTCAAGTTACTAAATGCAACAAGATTATGGTATGAAGTTTGTTTCTGGTTGCGTGCAAACCTGCGCATTCATCAAACAAATGCTGTTTGCTCTTTTTCTTGTGTATGATACAAATTTAATTTAAAATCTACTAACCTCCCCCCTTCCTTCGCAGTCTTCCCCAATGATAATTGCATTCATTTCTGCTACAATACTGCCCTTCACTATCGACAAGAAATTCCTTTCCACATCTGGCACAGTTCCTCTTTGTAGCTATTAAAGGTAAAATACTTCAATGAAAAAATGTGTTTAAAACAATTTGGAATAGTCTGGGTTTCATTGCGTTGCACAAACTACATCCCGACAAAACAATTTTTTCATATTTAGCAAACTCAACTAATTTTGATTCTAGCATGAAACGTGTTTATGATCTAGGCACTACAGAAAATGTTAATTGTAAAGAAATCAGGGTGTGAAAGGGTTATAACTATAAAACCAGAAATATAACTTTTATTAGGTTTTTCTCGGGCTCTGTTAAGCATGACTTCTTCTGTCTGTCATATGATATGATATTAAGCAGAAACCGGGAATGCATGAATATAAAAATATCGTACATACGATGGACAGATCCTTTCAATTGTTTATAGACAGCAAATCCTGGTTTTTCGTTTGATTCTTTTGGGTAGTTGTTGTCCCACATCTCCTCTTCCGTAACTAAATACTGCAGTATGTGTTCGTAAAATAGGTCCTCTGAAATAAATCACAAATCACGAGCTTAGGAATCGTGGTGTGTGTTTTCTATTTTTTTGATTCTCATCACCCATGCATTACGTGGGTGGTAGGACAATAAAAATGCATGGGTAGGGCAAAAAAAACATGATTCGAAGAATATGTCCAACAGTTGACTAAAATAAATGAGAGGATTCGCAAATGATAATGTAATGTGCAATCGGAAAGAATATATTTCACACCTCTGTGTGCACTCAAAAAACTTTGTAGTTTTGTTTATTGTGGTTTGCATCGAAAATATCGAAAATTCTTTCTTTATCTTCACACAAACAGGGGCAGATTTGGTAACAATGGCAAAATTAACAAGCCAATTTCAAAGCAATTAGCCAACAAAAAGAAAGGGAATTCCTTAAAGCAGAAAATAAAAACAAACAAAGTCATATCTTGATTTTCTGCTTGAGAGAATTCGCTTTGTCTTGGGGGTGCCTAATCGTTTTTAAATTGGCGTGTCGATTTCACTATTGTTACAAAATCTGCCTCTGTTCTTCACACCACGAAAAATTATGAAAATAAAAAACTTCGAACAACCATCAAAACTCTGACCGATAAATTAGAAAAAAGATATCACCCAGAATTAGAAATATGAATACAAATATCATAACTTATCATACCTGTCAATTCTGGGATATCAGTCGCTGAAGATTTCCTCTTCTTTGCCAACAACGAACTATGCTTTTTCTCTAGATTCGCCAATGGAATAGTAGAGGGTCGTATCGTAGTTTTCGGTGGTACGATCAATGCAGCCAGTTGTGACGCGATTTCCGCATACGATTCAGGCTTACTTCTCACCGTAGACTTTGTCGGCTCCGTTGTAATTTTACTCATTTCGACTTTTGGTAATTGTCGGATTTTTTTAATTGCATTAACGCATAAATTCGTGTAGATTTGTCTTCCAGAGCATCGTCCGTAAATCAGATTTTCTTCTTCGCATGCCTATGCAAAAAATAGAATTCTCCTAAGATCGATGCCTCGAGCTTGTCAACGAGCTAGATATCGACTTGGGTTACAATCTAAAAGTATTATAAACGAGCAAAATACAAGTAACAACATAGAGCTAAAATTGATTGGGTTGTACGAAGGGGAATTACTTATGAATACCGTATTTCCATTAATAAACGCCGCGGAGTTTATTACAAAATCCAACTTTTAGGTGCGGCGTTTAATAGAGGGCGGCGTTTAATACAAAATGAGAAATGAGATAAAAACAGACTTTTAACAATGTTTTCTTTTCCCAAAAAAACGTAACAAAAGAGTTATAAAAAATGTCTTTTTTCTCTTAAATTTAGTCTTTTCTCTAATAAACGCCGCTTTTCAAGATGCAGCGTTTATTAGAGGGCGGCTCTTATTACAAATGTTCGGCTGGAAGTGCGGCGTTTATCAGAGGGCGGCGTTTATAAGAGGAAATACGGTACGCTAAATGACTCTACTCTACTTAAGTTTTCAGTGACCTCGACCCAGCACAAGCCTCGATATCGTAGCATTTCCTTATAAGTTATATATAATACGTTAAAACGTTAAATACCTTATCGTATACTTCTTGCAAAGTCTTGTACTTGTCGTTGTATTCATCGATCATTTTATCAAGGTATCTCTGCCTCATGACCTGAGGAACTTTTGATCCAAATTCCACGGCGATTCTCGGTTTCTTTGGGGCAGCATTTGCTTGCTTTGTTTCTATCGATTCTTTTTTCTCATCCAATCCATGTGATTTTCTTTTTTTGCCAATATAAGTACCATCGTTTGTAGTGAACGACATTCGTTGGCTAACTTTTGGTGGCTTCGAAAAAAATGAAAAATAAAAATCATGGCTCCAGATAGTTAAGATCGTTGCTTTAATCGAATCTTGTCAACATGAGTATCATTTCTTTTTCTAGAGAAAGCACCATCTCTTTTCATAATGCATAGTTTAATTCGTGACAAAAATTAATTTTTCTACACTCCACACGTAAACTTTTTCGGAACATTCTTACCATCCGATACTGTCAACTAAATGTTACCCTTTCAACTGCATTGAAAATCATAGGCCACAGCCCAGCAGCAAATACGAACTATCTTTTCTTCCTAATCACAAAAGGTAAAACAAACGTGCTTATGTTTTTCTACCATCCACAGTGACGAAATAATTGTTTTGATAAAATACTCATGTGCTATGTTCAAGAAAAAAGTCTACCTCAATGGCGGTGCTTGATTTACTCTGCGATTGACTGTCTGCAATGCCACTGACACTTGGTGATACATAAGACGGTTTCATCAACGCATGTCGCGTCAGTCCTTTCTTGCTGAGTGGCTGTCGAATAAGCTAAAATAAATATTGTGTTGAATTAGATAAAGCAGCAAGTGAAGTAAATAAAACAAATACGAAGAAGAGGATGTCAGTCACTAAAAAAGGTTGTGCCAAGGGTTTGTTATTGACAAATAATTAACTGCATCATCCTTATCGATAGCAAAATAACATTGATTTAACTCTGAGACTACACTCTTTTTTTACAAGAACCAGATAAATTTTGCTGAGGCTCAATGTTATTAAATTTCTAAGAATTTGAGGCTCAAAGGTTCTTAAATTGTCCTTATTTTTGCGCAAATGTTTCTTCCTTAATTGTATCTAAATTTATGACATGACCATTTTTCTTAATTTTATCTAAATTTTGCGGAGTAAGTGGAAGTGTGAATGCATAATTTCCTAATACGGTTTTGAATTTTTTGTAAATCTTGGCTCTGAGGCTGTTCTTGGCTTTGAGGCTGAGAATGTTCTCACTATGTTCTATTTTTTTTTTGACAATTCGAGCCTCGATGTTCTTATAAAGTGTGTTATTATAAAAGAAAGAGTGTAGTGATTTAAATTTATTTCTTAAATTGATGACCAACTTCAATACTTGGATCATGTGCAATTCTTTTCTTCAGACTTCCAGGGCCAACTGTCTCCGTGACATTACTCAAGATATAATCCTTATCACCATGAATTGTAGTCTTGAATTCGGCCTTTTTAACTGAAGTACATTTGTCTGTTTCTCCTGATAAATCACTGCCAAGGTTGTATTCCTCAAAAATGTTCGTAAATGTTGCTTCGCTGTCATCTGCAGATTTGCTTGATGATTTTCTTGATTCCACTAAACCTTCAATGTCTCTCAATTTCCGTTTATCCTTGCTTGATCTTTTCTTTTTCTTGGCTGTCGGTTGATTTTCTGGAACTTCTGGTTCAAAGAAATTGATATCTTTAAATTTTGGAGGTTTCTTCAGAACCACTTCTTCAATTAAATCAAACACGTTTTGAGTTCCTTGTGTCAAATCATCTTCAGCCTGTTTGTCTCCTTCAGTACCCAAAGCATCTGCATCATCAACTGCAATGATAAAATAACATGTCAACAATATGATAAAAGATAAATATGTTTAATATCAGTCTTTACTGTTCGGTATTTTGCAGCCTCAAACATTTGGTATTTGGTCATAAATTATTTGAACTTAAATAGTTAAATCATGGATATTAAGAAACTTGAGTGTTGTCCTTCCCACCTGTGCCTGTTGAACACGAGCACAGGGACACAGAGAAGGGCAATAACTCACATTCTTAATGCCATGTTTAGACTACAATTTATAAGTGAATATTGTCTGTCATTAACAAGCTTACGGCATATGATAATGTGATAATGTTCATTGTGATTGATAAATGTGATGTTAATTGATTTAAAAAGGAGTTAAATTTAAAACAATTATAAAATACAGGGAAAATTATGATGTATGATTATAATACAACAGAGTTGTTTGTTCACATTGCATAAACTGTAACATACAGTAAGTTGTGTTTCAAAGTATCCTTCTTTTGTTTTAAAAAAGTTAAAATTTAATTTCAGTGAAAGAAAACAAAAAGTCACCTTTCTTGGTTCTTTTTCTTTTTTTGACTTCTTCCACAATCACGGCTGATTGGTCAGTAGAACTTGTAATTTTCAATAAATCTGAAATCTCTTTTATTATTGGAGAAGGAATAGGATCGCAGCCATCTTCTTCTGTCACTTTAAGCTTTGATTCAAACTTGATTGGTTTCTGTGTGTGTGATTTAGGAGAATTGTGTGTGTCTTTCTCTGTAATAGAGTTCAGAATGGTGAGCTTTGAAATTCTGTAAACCATATTCTCTTAAGAAGGAATAGTCTGGCTATTATCACTTTTTATAAATCCAAAATTGCATAAAAATGTGCTATCTAACTAAACATGCATAAAAATGGGCTATCTTTATTTTCAAATTTTTTCTTTAAATCTCATTGAGTTCCCATATGAAAACCCATGAAACATGTCACTTTTGAATTATGCAGGAGAACTGAAAACAAAATTTTCATGAAAGATGATCTGATCGACATGCTACAAGTTTGGCACACACATGTAAAGATACCAAACCTTTGTTGAATTATTAATGTCCATGTACAATCTGGCCATGTAAAAATATATGTCATTTTGAAGGCTTTTGTCACAAAATTTAGGCATCTGTCAGAAGTTTGAGCCCTTTTTTAATGTTTGCCCCCTCCAATTAAAGCCAACTTTCTCCCTCTCATCAAAAAGGTATTGTTTTGTGAATTTCATTTCTGATATGTAATAATAATAAATGATGAATGGGCATGGTGCAAGTTCCTAAGTGACTTAGTCTTCTGTTCTATATTTTTTATTCTCTATCTATTTTTTAAATCAACAGCAATAAAACAAAGTTTATCTTAAGATTCAAATATGCCTCACATGCCAAGTTTGATGTGAACAAAACGGGCTTTCCCAATCATAAAACATTAAAGAAATTTGAGTCTCATGTGATACTCCTGTAATTAAATATTCTACTCTATGACCTAATATGGTAGTTGCTGTTCACAATTTTAAGAGTCTTATTGTTCTTGGAAAACCTTGATTTACCAGTTTTTGAAAATGAAACATGTCTCTTTTTGTCATCTTCAGTTTGTTGTTTCTTAGCTGGTGGTAAATTCTTGATGATAGACAACAGTTGTTCTTCTGCTGTGGAAGGACCTGTCTGATTGTCTGCATCTGAAAGTTAGAATAAAAACAAATTTTAACATTGGGCTAACAATAAAATTTTAAGGATGACTCAAGTAAGAATCAAGTTTTGAAGACTCAAATTAAATCTTGCTATTGCATAATAAGTGCACTAATTCTAAACTTTACAGCCCTATAAATTGGGCCTTTCAATGGAAGGCAAGCCATAGCTACGCGAATGCTCAAACATTGCCAGGAGAGCAATCAATCATTCTCTCAGATATTTATTTTCAATGTTCAAGAATTAAAATATGGGTTTCATTATGAGCAAATATCTGGTTGCCAGCACTTAATGTGTCTGTTTTCATTGCTGTTTTGGTTGATGTTTCAAAGGAAACCAACAGGGACATGAGTTTTAATTGTAATTCAACATCAATCATTGGTGACAGGCAAATTTAGATTCAGTTTCCAGATATTACAATTCATCGCTAATCCAGCTGTTATAGTGCATTGTATTGTTGTTGTAAAACATCAACAATGTTTGCCAATGAGCTCTAAAAATTGTTTTCTGATAGTTGTAATTCCTTGGTGATGGTAGATGATATGGCATCATCAATGAATTACACTTCATAAAAACCAGAGACCTTTACAAGCATCACCAATAATTTTAACCAGCCATTTGTGTATGTCCTGGACATTGATTTTTCAGCTCACATTATGTGTGTCAGAACTGAATGTGTATGGCTTTGTGCCAGTCATGTATGTTAACTTACCCACTAGCTCACCATATGTCCAATTAGAATTAGCTTCCCTTTTTCCTTTTGTTGTATCTGCAAACCAATAAACAATTAAAAATTTCCAAATTTCATTCATTTTAGTCAAAAATTTCTTTAATTAAAAAATTTTCTGTCGTGTATAGAATCAGTTAATAAGTTAATGAACAAATTTACCTGGTTTTGAGTGTCTGAAATGACAGTATGGTCTATGGCATAGTCCATGTTTATAGAAAGGGCATGGTACATTCCTGAAGTATCCAGCTGTTGGAAACATGCTGCATGTGTATATATATGGATGGGGATCTTTATAGGTCAGTGCTTGTGAAGTTTTCAAAAAGAGAAATTCATTTTTGGACTATTTGTGGGATGATCTCTCAAGTCGTTGTTGATCAGACACACATCAGATCGCTTAAAAATGTTGTCACTCTTTTCCTCTCTCCATCTTTCTAATTTCTAAATTCATGTTTGGATGAAAGTTTTGTGTATGGTTGTTGTGTTGTTGGCTGGTCGATGACAACAACAACAACAGCAGCAGCAACAAATTTTCATGCAAAGAAATTTTTATCACGTTGTCGTGGCGGGAAGTTGCTGGATCAGGTTAGGTTTGTGATTTTGTTGTTTTTTTTAAAGAATATATGCACAAAATATATGTACAAACACTGTTATACATGTTCTGCACTGCGCCAACCAAATATTTGATAATTAAACAAATAGAACACAACAGCATGCCATGTCATGATGATGGCATGGTGGTGGTGAAGTTACAATAATAGATTAGAAGAAGGCTGCATGCTGGCTCTGCCTCTGTCCACTCTGGAATCGAGGCCTTTTCCGCCAAAGATCTTTGGCGGACAGCTTTGTCAAAGATTTATCATACGGCGGCGTATTTTTCATTATTTTTGTCAAGTCTTATTGGTGTAAAGTCTTAAATATTTTTATTGACATTTTATCAAAATAGATTGTGATAACGTTTTATTGGACACCTTGCAAAACAGCTTGGAAATGAATAAAATGTGCATGCCCAAGATATTACGCTACAGAACTAAAATATTTACACAGTTTCAAATTCAAAATACAAAGGAAAGAAAAAAGCCTTTAATGTTTAATAGATGTATATACACAATTTTTAAAAATAACAATACCCCTAACTAGAGTGGCAGGGATAACATCAAAAAGATTGAAATGACCTTCATTCCATGACGGTCCCTTTGAGAGGTGTGCAATAAAAGAAAAAATAAATATTAACCTTACTAAAATTGTAAATAAAAAAGCATTGGGTAAAATTTAGGGGTGCATGCCAACCCTGCTTTCGTTTTTTAGCACATTTTCAATTTAAAATATGTAAATTTTGAAAGGTTTGCCCCAGTCTGCAGAGCATGGCAGTTCTCAACAAGATTATATATCTTGTGTGTGCACTGGCAAAATTTTTGGTGTGCCCACATATGCAAATCTTATTAAAAACAATGGAAAGAATTCAAAATCAGAGTGGTTGGAACAGTTTTGAAAAAAACCTTGTGCGTGATGCACTTGACACACTCTGCAAAGTGGGGACTGTCTAATAATAATCTTTGCCAGGCTCCAGACTGGAAAGTTTATAAACTGCAGGCAAGAATAGATATGTGACATATCATATTTTTCACTTTTAGTTTGTGTCAGGCTTGCACCCAAACCTATATACAGTACACTATTTTATGCTATTTCCACTTGTCAGCTTTGACCAACAATGCCCTGGCTGGAATATTCTTTTTGACAAACAATATTGTTTTAATTCTAGAAACATCAAAAGGAATCAATAACAACTGAGAAATGACTGATGCAATTCAAGATGTTGTGGTTGTGAGTGATCAGGGTGATGAGCAAGGTTGCTTCTCATTTTGGAATTTACAATCAGGTTGTCAAATACGAAGTTTCAAAGGTGGAAAATGTGGTTGTCATTGCTTAGCTAAAGCTGGAAAATGCTTTTTTATCACAGCACAGGAACAAAAACAGACTATCAATGTTTGGGATTGGCAGAAGGTATTTTTAAAAACTGGTAAAATTGGGATAATTCCTGGCCTGGTTGTGATTTTTGTTTGCATGGGTTAAATTGCATGCTAGTATTGGTGCTGTCAATGGAAACAATGACTCTATTGTCCAAATGCAGAGAAACAATTGTGGAAAAATGTAGAGAAGTGTACACAAAACTTAATGGTGACTGACTTGCATGGTTTGGAAGTCTGGGTCTATGCTCCACAGAGTGTGGCACTTACATGTTCAAGAGAAGCAAAGATCAGTTAAACTCTAAAATTATCAGACTGATAACTTGTATCAAAAGACTCAACTGTACTTTTTGCAAATTTACATTGTTTTTATTGTAATGCATGTGCTGGGGAAATATTTGAAATTTGCTACAATCAATTTAGCCCTTCTTGCACATGGCAACATAAAAATAAGGTTGTTCTTATCAAAAATGGATTAAAATATACATGTAGAATTTACAATTGTTTTGCTGTGTTTTTATATGAAATCTTCTAAAACTTTGTTTTAAAATTGTGTTGATAATTTTTAGGAACAAATGCAGATGAAGATAGTGTGTCCTGAAAAGATATCTTCTTTGTGTTGCTCTCCAGATGGAAATTATTGCATTGTTGGACTTTTGGATAAAATTTATGTTTGGCAGGTATGTAAATTTACTGGATATTGTTACAGTACATTTTTTGCAATTAAAATGCCAAGAATTTTGAAGACACATGGCAATATAACATGAGATTACACAATGCACTCAAAATTACTGCAAGGCTGAAAGTTGCAAAATTGTTTGTTATTAAGCCATTAACAGAGTTATCAACTTTGACCATTAATAAATTTTTGCATTTAATTTTGCCTCTAGTACATACACAGGGGTGTAGCTATTAGGGGGTGTGGGGTATCACACCCCCATGATTTCCAAGAACATCAAAATTTAGCATATTCAGGCAACATTTCTTGCATATTCAGGATATTGCTTGCTAAAACAAAGAATATTTAAAGAAAACAATGTAAAAAAAATTCAGGCAATTTCTACACCAAGATAGCCCACCCCTCCCCCAAAAAAAAAAGTTGGTACCTCACCATGTCACTGTACTTAATTGGCTTGTTTCAATCCAAAACTTTAGAGCACCAAAAACTATAATTTTTATACTTATCCAGTATATGGGTGAGAAAAATTGATGGCCAGCAGGAACTCTAATCTAATGATTACAATGCACTTATATCAAAGCAATGATTAATGGTATACAAATTTAGTTTTGACAATATGTCTTAATGCACTCAGTTAAGGAAAAATCTTGAGAAAAAAATTCAAGAACATTAAAACAGTTAAAAGCATTTTCAAATAAACTAAAAAAAGTTAATTTCACAATAGTAACATGTTTTTTTTAGTGTTCCATTGCTCCCTTTGCCTGTTAGCTTTTTCCAATGCATAGTCTTTGCATTGTCTTGTTATTGTCTTTGGTCTATTGTGTTTTTGTCTTGGGTTATACTTGACTGCATCAGGATGGAAATTATTTTGATTTTGTAAAGTTTCATTTTTCAAGCCTTTTAGCGAAGTTTTGCTTTACATTATTTTTCAGATAGCAACTGGCAATCTAATGCAAATTTTATCAAAACATTATCAAAATGTTACTTGCCTGAAGTTTACAAGTTGTGGTACTTATTTCATATCAGCTGGTGATGATAATTTGGTGACAGTCTGGAGTCTTGCAAGGTAATTCCATACAATTATTCAGTCCTTGTTTTTCTATTTATTTAGGATACCATTTATTAAGAAACAGGCCTGAATGTTTGAATAAAGCTTTCACTGTAATGGCCATTTATGCAGATTGATTCAGTATAATAAAATAGTTAGATGTCATAAACATGAAACTTTACTCTGAACTTGAAAAGCTAATTTTATAGAGGCTTGTGTAAATTTTTAGTTATACAAATAAGCAGATGAGATTTCTACTTTGCAGATAGACAGCTGCTGCCTGTACTGTCCCAATAACAACTGTGGTAGCCTAAATAGGCGCAGGAATGCTCTCCTCTAAGTACTCCATGTGAAAATACTTCATAGTGACTGCATCGATCAATAAGCATTTAATTTTCAGTTTTTGAATTCAGTTTCCAAGCACCATTAAATTCGTTTCATAAAAGGCTATGATTTAGGAGATCCAGAATCGCAGTTTAGACCGAAATCTAGACCTCTGGTTTGGGGTTTGAGGCAAATTTCAACTTTCAGAATTAATGTCTAGACTCTTGATGCACAAATATTAAAAAACTAGGCAATAATTTTTAAGTTGACTACCAAGAACTATTTTAAACATTGTTTTGAATAAATTTGAATGAAGCTCGCACTGTTGGCCTTGATCAAAGCTGTTACTTTTTTTGGGACACCAGGTATATAAAGTATATATATATATATTGCTCTTTGAGCAGGGAAAAGGTGTGA
>JAYJMH010013934.1:0-22037 GCA_036873815.1 Phacellophora camtschatica | reverse complement strand
AGCTCAAGAGATGATCATTTTCTGTGTTTTTTATCACACGTTTGTTGCGAGAAAGATAATTCACTATTTGAAACTGACTGCTCGCGTGAGGATTCAAAACATAAATATGGTATTTGTGACGTCACTGTATTTCCTCGCTCACACATCCCGACAGTCGAAGAAAACTTGTTAATTACTCGGAAATTTCCGACTCTCATTAAAGCGCTGTTTTGAGAAACAGGAGTGGCTTTTGCGTAAAGCTGAACAGATATTTGCAATCTACATCAAAAACCACACATAATATTAAAAAAATTTTTTGGCATTTTAGTTCTCCTTTAAGGTGTTTTGGGAACTTGGGGAAAAGGGAGGGTATGGCTTAAGGTTTCAGCCGAGGTCGGCGTTGGCCAGATGGTACTTTATAGTCAGATGGAAGAAAATGGTCACTGCATATGTAGGAAAATTTAGTCGGGTTCCACTTCCAACGTCGATCTGCTGCATTCCATTGAGTTTGCCTTTCCGTTTTTGCAGGGAATCTAGAAAAGTATCAACAGCAAACTTCAACAAGATCAGATAAGTCAAAGGTCCAGGACAACAACAAGAAAAACCACAAAAATCAAGAAGCAATTCAATTTAAAGAAAACTGCAAAGAAAGGAAATACCAGTAAGACATTGAAGCAAAACAACTAGTCTATTCAATTATAAACAACAAACCGATGAAAGGCAATAGGCCCAGGCCTACCACTCCTACTACTCGCTCCAACGCTGCTCTTATTCACCACAAAATGAACTGATTCTCCTTGATTATCTAAGAAAACTTCCTTCTTAACAGTAGTTTGGCGATTCTGACAACCAAAAGCTACACAAGAAATAACCATGACGAGAAACAAACAGAGACCAATTGCACGTTGCACGTCTCACAGTGCTTTGATAATGCCTTTTGCCGTGCAAAGTTTCTGAACAAGATCCAAAGTGGCTTCAGGCCTCGCTTAGAATGAACAACAACAACATGAGGCAACATGGTGGCACTAAGCTTCGTTTTCAAGGCTGAAATTTATCTTGAGAAAAACATGCTATGACAACATTTTACTTTGAAATAATTTCATCAGTGGTGGTTCAGGATGTAGGAAACAAAAGAATTGGGGAAAAGGGGGAAGGAGGAAGGGGGACTAGGGGGTTGAGGATTGTAATTTGATGTCATCTTGAGAATATCTTGACAAATTGAAAACTTTCAAGTCATACAATCATCACTGTAAAACAGATTTTCAGGATATGCATGAAAACTAATTGTTATTACTACTATGCGAGGATACACCTGATACATTTTATAGCATTGGGTATGTGCAAAACGCATGTACAAAAATGCACCAATGGTGTACAAAAATACACCAATGGTGAACAAAATTCCTACAAAATTTCACAAATTAGGTAAAAACAACCCTATTGATCAGCTTTATCTATTTATTTCTGCTTAAGAATTTTTGTGGTCAAAATATTCCTGCAGAAATCCTACTAACTAAAAAAGAACAGATGAAGTCACGTGACATATAATCGGTCTATTGTTCATGGAAAATATTAAGAAGATCTTACTAATTATAAATACAAGAAGTAACAAGGATACTATCAAAGGATTATGAGTTGAGGCGAAATTAAATCGATAAACAGCTTACCTAAAAGTTGGTTTTGACTACTGTGAAAAAAACAGCCACCACCCACCCCAATTAAAATATTTTTCAATATTTCATACAAAATCACACTTCACGTGAATAGAAACTAAAAGTCAACAAACAATGGGCTGGTTCAATGTACCAATTTGAAGCAGTGCTCTATTAAGTAGATGGGAGCTGAATGAGCCCCCACCCCCCAGTCTGGATAGGGTTAAACTGGTATTGAACAATATGATGATGGATTTAAACAATGTTTTTATGATCATGATAAATAACATCTTATCCTGCAGCTCAAATAGCCATGCCTTGATTCTATTTCTTTCAGATATCTTGCAGAAAGTTCAGGATTGTATCTACATCAACAAGCATTCTTAGTTGAACAAACATTTGGCTGTAGCCCAGTTTTCTAAATTTGCAGCACATTGTTCAACTGCAGATGTATACATGATGTGATGATATTTAAGAATGGATTGCTCGTCATTTTTTTAGCGATGAAGTGGGATTTTTTATTTAAACTTTTTTAATCTGAATTACGTTTCTCACGCGAACTTGATTCATTAGTGAACACAATAGTCGATATTGATGGTTGTGTTCTTAGGTTTACTTACAGTTATACAATCTTCTTGTAAAATATGGGTAGGTCACTGGATCATCATTTAAATAGATTGCTTACATTTTTACAAAGAACAATGGTTACATTGTTTTAAATGAGAGTTCGCACTGGATTGGACAATATTGGACACTATTTCTATTTAACAAGGTGGCTCTGGCTCCCTGCATCTTCCTAGAAATCACCACTCTTGTAAATTTATCCAAAACAGTGAACTCTCTTAAAAATTCATCAAGTTAGGTAAATAATTTGCTTAACCTGGGCCGACCTGCTATATAAATACTTTATGTTTATATAAATGGTTTTTATATTTGTATAATGTTTTTTCTAATGGGAATATAATTTTAGAAAAAAATCTCAATGTAGCAATTTATGACACAAAATACAAATAGTAGTCTCGATGTAGCAGTTTCTGTTTCATCGAGAAATCTCGTGTACAATCATATCTAAAAAGAGGGACTCTCTAGAGTGGATAAACAGGGGGTATATATTCTTCACATTCCTATCCTTTCTAAGCATTGCATTGGCAATGCATTGCAATCCAATGATAAAATTAGGTTTCTATTTCCATTTTTCCTGGTTGGCAGGTGAAAACCCAGTGTCTACTTTTCTGTCCACAATTGAATGCTGAAAGCCCATTATCCACAATTTCAATCTTTTCCAGGATGCTGGTAAGCATTTCCTTGAGGAAAAGCTAGAAACAAGAACAGGTCTTTTGGCTGTTTATAAGCTATGCAAAAACATGATTTACCTTCTGATATCCTTGGAAGGCTTTGGGTCGCCGCCCCGCCATTGAATGCGCACAAGCGCATTTAATGTATTATATGAAACAAAGACGCATGTGTTCGTTTTTTACTGTGAGAACGTTCATGATAATGTAGTTGGATGATTAGAACAACTGGTAGAACCCATGATTCTAAATCATCGGATGAACATGGATTAGACCCATATTCTAAATTTTAGAATTGAAGATTATACCCTTTTAGAACAGGTTACATTGGTGATAAAGCACCAGTTATGAGAAAGAGAGATTTGCAAATAGAGAGCAAGCTGGCAGCTTTCATACTTCCTTTTAGAACAAGTTACACGGGCGGTTTATTTGGTTTATTCATTCTCTGCTTTTTTAGAAAATTGCTAAGATTAAAATATTGCTGCCAGAAAATTGCTACGATTAAAATATTGCTACTATATATTGGAGCCATTTTATTTTACAAATATTTGCCCCAAAAGGCACCTCATCGCTACAACATTGAAACAGCAAACAAATGAAATACTCAATCGCTCCTGTCACTGGTAAATGTTTTTACGATTGGAGAGACAGGAGCTTTTCTTGTGATGGAATAAGGATATTTTGTAGATTTTCTCTATGATACAGTAAAAATGAAAATATTTTCTGACAAGTCATGTTTTTTTACACAATGAATCATGTTTCACGAAATATATTATCTTCAATTCACGGATCACGGACCTCCTGAGTGGCCCAATCAAGGATCACGAAAAACCCTTTACTACCCTCCTGGTACATATCCAAAAATTTGTAAAAAGTATTGGCATCCGTTTTGAAAATGCCATGTCTGGAAAAGCTTCTATTGATATCGCCTTTGCACCGTAAACTGATTGAGTCTGCCAAATTATGTGCCTTACGCGCCACACATGCGAACGTGTCTATGTGCCTTTTGTTTATACGTGCCTTTATGCCAACACATATTATAGGCCTCCATATATTACATGCCAGTGCATATTATGTGCCACTTTCTCTTACGTGCCCTCGTGTCAACACCTTTTTGAGTGTCTACGTGCCTACATTTCTACGTGCCTACGTCTCTACGTGCCTACGTTTCTACGTGCCTACGCCCCTACGGGCCTACGCGCCTATGGGTCTACGTGCCTACGTGCCTACGTACCCACATATCTACATTATTTTACCTTGTAATTGGGAAATTGTTGCCTGGCAACACATTTAAATGGTAATTAAATACTGAACTTGAAAATCAGTTCACTGAATCTAGTAACTAAGGGAAATATTTTTTTATTTATGAAAGTTCAAATTATATCTTATCTGTTCAAAGTACATTCTAAAATACTGACATGGGTATGTGCCGCAGACAAGGATGAATTTGAAGGTAGTAAAAACGTTTTAATGCTGGGTTAGATATAAAGAATTGTCTGTAATGCTCGGTAGTTTGGAATGAAACACAAATTAATTGGTATACACGAACTTTGAACACGAGATTTTAACATCAAAGATGGGAGGGCTTATAAAATTTTAGCGGCACACTCCAATCTGACAATGAGGCAAGTACTCCCTACCCCTATTTTCAATATACATTAATCACTAGCAAAATGATTCCCTTTAGCATCCATATGTGAATTTTCAGTTATTTGATTTCTTTTTAATGTCACTAAGCTTGACAGGGACCATTGTTCCAAACTAATAGGCTATATCTCCTAATTGTACTTAAAAACTCAGGCAGCAGCCCTCCGTTCAGGATGACATTAATAGAATCGAAGACTGGTCCAGTCAGTGGCAGTTGCAGATTAAAGAACGATAAAGTAGTTAAGTCTAGAGACCTTCAATGTGTTTTACAAAGGTTTAGTTAGACCTTTTTTAGAATCTGCCGGCGCCGTATGGAGCCCAAGCCTTGTTAACGACGTTTGTTTGCTAGAAAGTGTTGAAAGAAGATTCTCCAAAACATTTGCTTTTGCAGATAAGGCCAAAACCGAAAAAAACTTGTAAATTTGAACTTTGAAATTTATATTTCAAATATTGACGCATTGATATCAGCAAGTGGGGATTCATTGTCGAGTTAACTGTGTAAGATTACTGTAAAATATATTTCGGATTGATTTGCTCGAAATTATATGGACCTTCTTTAATTTAAGCGTATTATTATTGCACTTGTTAATGAATTGAGTGTGCCGGGACATTTGAGAACGCTATGCTGTCATGTTCACCAAACAAAGAAGAAAATACAATTATAAAACAAAGCATTCAAACTGTGAACGTTTATATCAACTTTCTAATAAATTAAACAGTGTCCCAACTTCTCAGTAATCTGTAGTTAATCTTTAATTATTTTATGTATCCAATCTTCAAACTTAGAAGCATCAAGATATAATTGAGCAACAAAATCCCCAGTGATACACATTCTTCCTACGAATACAGCCGGTATGCCACGCAGCACTTTCTTTCCTTTGTTTTCACCTTCAGTGATTCTGCAAATGAGTGGTGATCCTGTAATTTTATTATCATCGTCTTCTGGTATTCTTCTAGAAGAATTTGCATTTGAAATCAAAGGAGGCATGACGGCAGCAAGTAATTTTTCGCTATATTTAAAAGCAGGTTTGTGCATTCGCCCTTTTGCAAACACTTTTTGAGAAGACCAGACTAAAGGAACAGAAATTATGATAAGCTTTTTCGTAGTATTCCTCCATGGTTGATAAGCACACCATCCTAAAAATAATAAAGCATTTTGTTAATTTCTAAATGAATTTGTAACGTTGTGCCAACCGACGAGTACATTATCAGAATTTTTATTTTTATGAGGCATCGTATGGAGGAGGACTTTGTGGGTACCAGAAACCGCGAAAATGCAACAAAGTTAAGAAGAGAACGCGAAACCGCACTTGTAAAGTCCAAAAACTGGGATGTTTATTTTCCCTATAAACGCTGGAAGATGGGTAGGAAACGTCAGTTGGACAAATGCATATTCGTAAGCCTTTTCACTAAATTTCACTCCTGATTTAGCACATAGCCTGGATGGTGAGATGCTGTCTCATATAACAGAAAGCTAAATTTCATCTTACTTCAGAACAAATAGCCTGTAGGGTGGAATGAGTTTTCTCATATAACTAGGCTCTTAGAGAATAATCCACAAATGTTGGTTAAATAGTGGAAATCATTAATTTAATTCTGAGTTTATAGATCTAAATTCATTATCAAACGTATATTTATCAAACGCATACTTACGAGCAGTTTTACCAGCTGTGTATCTAGATTTAATTTTGTCTTGAAATGGAAGCCGTTTGACACGAGAAGGTGCAGCATCTTTTATTTTTATCACTGCAATGCTTACTGGAACAACATTATATTTGCTGTGTACAACAACTTGTTGAACGTCATATTTTTCAAATTTCTGCGAATTTTTCTCTGCTCCTAGAAAAAGCAATTCGCAAATTTATTTCTTGTGAAAGTGCGATTTTTGCTAACAATAAATTCAATTTGGAACTTCTAAATTGCGAAAGTTTCATTTTAAAAATCTTCTTTGATTTCAGATATTTATGTTAATATACATAACCAACAAATGCATAAAAACAGGAATAAGATCTGTAATCTATAAGCCCATGTGTTCCAGACAGGTAATAGAGACATATTTTTTGACACTCTCTTTTTGATAACTATTGAGGTAGCTACATTTTTAGAAATTTTTTTAAAATCAAACTCTTTTCTGAAATCAAAATGAAAAAAGACAAAAATTCTAAATTGAAATCAGATTCTAAAAAGAAATGTAATCTCTCATTTAATTAATTCTTTAAATAAAAAAAATAGCGAAAAATGTAAATATTTATGTAAAATTTTATTTCATGAACATCATTGATGCATTGATGTAGCATAATGCAGCATCATGTACCCAAAAGAGGGAAATACCAAATGGCTTGGATAGGGGAGTGTCGTATATCTTCTTTGTATGCGATTTCAATTTAATGAAAAATTTTGGCTCTAAATGTCTAAATCCTATAGTCTACCTATTTTTGGAATATCAAGAAATAGCATAGAATTTACACTAAAAAATATTATAGGCAGAAAAATTTCGTCATAAAATGCACCATACTATTATATTATTGGCTTTGCGTTTTCGTTCATTATATTTTTTGGGTCAGCTCTAGATTTCCTCATACACATCCCCTACCCGAGATAAATGGTACAGCCCCCAGGGATCATGCTTTTCAAGCTATATATTTATACTATATTTTTGTCGTCAAGTATTTGCGGATTGTGCATGGGATTTTTTTTCATGAGCTCTGAGTGTTTGAAATATTGCTAGAAAGACTCTTAGACTTTGCAAGTTAATTTTATCCTTTAGGATCAAATATAACTGTTTTGTAGATTTTCTACAAAATATTCCTAAAAACATTTTTGATATGTTATTAAGCAAACTAGCATAAGGATTGTTATTTTCCTTGTTCAAAGTGAATTCCATTTTGTATTGGATTTCTCTATTCCTTTTTAATGATTTTACAATCGTTCATTTATAGGTAAATGTTAGTCTGGGTATGCTTGTATAGATTTACCTGAAGGCTACAGGGCTGGTATGTGCTGACATGCTCCCTGCGGTATCGTGATTGTAATCTAAATCATCTTGTGATTTTGTAGAATGGATAAAAAAAGTTTGTGGGAAGCAATTTCAAGCCAGTAATATGCCAAAGTTAGCGGTTATCTTGTTTAGATGTAACTTTTCTAATTCCTTCTCTAACTGTTCGTTTTTCTCTTCCGTTCCAAATAACTGCTGTTGTTTTCCTCTCCTACCCTATGTGAACAATCACCATAATGTATTCTTACCTAGAAACCTCCCGTTATTTAAAAACTTGTAACTTTGTAGCACGTTACTTGTTTCTTGTAAAGGGTGGTTTGCACGATCATCTTGCATTACTTTCATTTCAATCTAAGCAACTGTAGGAACCATGTTTTGTTTGAGCTGGGTCAACCTAAGATCTACATAAGTCAACAGGGTGGCCACTTACGACATGCTCTCTTTTGTGTGGTTAGTTGTAAATCTTGATAGTAATGTAAAATTTTAGAATAGATATTTAGAACGGTAGAGACAACACTGCAAAGAATATATAATTGCGGTATACATGGAATATGATGAAGGACAGTTTTCAACGCGCACAAGGAAAACATTAAAAGGAGCTACATACGGAAAAGGACCTTCAATTCATTTGCGTTGACTGCAGTTTTGTTGACACAGCTACCTCCAGTTACCAACCAATAATTGCTTATTAATGAAGCATAACACGTTTTAAGAAAGTTATCTATATAACTTTTAATCTTTCTGCTTTCAATAGTTTTTTACCGGTTTGACGAAATATATTGTCCCACCGCTATTAGGCTAATTACATATTTTTTTTTACTTTTAGACTACAAATAGTAAAGGGAAATAGCTCTGAAAGGCTTACTTAGATTTTACAATATCACACGCTATCTAAGGCAGGTATCAAGACTGCAAAAGTAATATTTTCGCACACGTCAAGCTTTATAGTCAATTTGAATAAATCGCTATGAATTTCAGTCCATAAATTGAATACTTCAACAACCTGCTCACGCGAAAACATACACATCAACATAAACATCAACAACCTACTCACGCAGTTTTTAGGTTTCATATATTTAGGTTTCTGAAAATTTGACCTCCAAACAACTAGACGAAAAAAGCATTTATCTTTTTGTAGAATCTAGCTTCTTCTGATAATGTATACAACAATAGAAAGGTAAAACCATTAGAGCAAAGTTATAAAAATATGTAGCATTTTCCAAGATTTTTCCTGCATTCGATAATAAATTTATTATTTGCCATAAAATTTATAGAAGTTTAGAGAACTAACCTTTCACTTCCCAAAGTTGTGTTAGACGAAGAAAGTATATTACCTGAACACGATGCAAATACCAAAATAGTTATAGACAAGTACAGATTCATGGCCTGGAAATTACAGTGTTGCTAATAACTTCTGAAATCTTTGCCCACTTAAAGTGTATAAGATAAAACAATATTCACGTATGTATATATAGTCTAGACTGCTAAAAGTTCACTAAATCTCTTATAACAAAATATCACAGAAATCAATATTTATAATTACACACATTTTGAATTGTTACACATTTTGAAGATGTTCCAATTTTGGCATTCTTCAGTCTAACTTGGGTCAGGCTAGAAATTAAACTTATAGTTATAATTATAATAATTATAACAGATTAATTGAGACAAGAAGACAGACTACATTCTGTGTTGTTACTCTTGAGTTGTCTGATCTGCTGATTTGCACATGCAACTGGTAAATGTGCAAAAATCTGCAAAATAGTATCAACGTGCCTACGTATCAACGTGCTTACGTGCCTCGTTAATTGTTTCTTGTAAATGGTGGTTTGCACAATCATAACTTGTATTGCTCTTATTTCAATCTAACCAACTGAAGGAACCATGTTTTGTTTTAACTGGGAGAGGTACGTTCATGTGTCTGCTCGTGTAGATGTTGACACAGTCACATGTAGATACCAACCAATAATTGCTTATTAATGAAGCAAAACACGTTTTAAGAACGTTATGTTGTGGTAACTGCAACTTTCGAAGAGAACTCCATACAGAAAATGACACATGGCTAGAAAGCCTGTCTCCTTTTGATTTGCTTTAAAAAAGTGAAATATAATGAGTTTAAAGGGCTTATGCATTGAAATATTTCGTGTGTATTTTTTGAATGAAAATAACGCATATTTGTGACTTCCTTCCAAAACAAAAATTGTATTTCAAAACATTAAGTGTCAAAGTTGGCAAATTTAGTGTTTTGATTACGAAATTGAATTTCCTTTCAATTACGTCACAGTGATGAGTCCTCAGAAGACAAATCGAGCATGTTCTACAAAACAGTATGAAAAACATTGCGAGTGTGAATAAGACGAGGCGTGTTTATGGTCGATCTTGCGTTGCTGAAGCGAGAAACAGAGTTAGCTGCACAAATACACAATTCAAGGAAGGTGTTTCTTTCAATAACTTTCCTGATAAAGCAGCCGATCTTGGAAGACAGCAAAAGTGGGTACGATTTGTACGCAAACACCGGCCTGGTTTTACGCCAACAAAATATTCGTTGCTGTGCTCAATTCATTTTGAAGGTAGTTGTTTTTTTAAGAGAATGGATGTAATCTTAGCTTATGAGAGCCCGAGAGGTCTGATCCAATGGAAGTACTTTTTCGAATCTTGCTTCCGAGTCTGATAAAGGCATACCGTCAATATCTTCCTCTTCTTCGTGTTCAACTTCACCTTCGGGAACAATGGGAATAGGCTCGTCTTGATATGGCAAGACCGCGCCTGCACCCAAATTCACCTCGCCATAATCAGATTCTAAATCGCTGTTTACAGCTTAACTTCCATTTGACAAACTACTTGTATCGTCAGTTTCACTTTCCGACATTGTTTGAACACTTTACTCGCAAAAGTACGGTGGCCCACAACTCTCACGGCACAATCTTTTTTCACGGCACATTTATATATTTCTCACGGCACAATCTTTTCACACGGCCCACTTTCATATTTCTCACAGCACACTTTCATATTTCCACGGCAAACTTTTATATTTCTCACGGCACACTTTTACGTTTCTCAGGGCACACTGCACTTTTATGTTTCCATGGCACATTTCTATATTTCTCATGGCACACTTTTACGTTTCTCAGGGCACACTTTCTGAATGAATATTCCCAAATTTACAAACAAAATTAAAATCAATCATTATTACTAAAATAAAACTACTTTTATGTCCAAGTAGTGACATTTATCAGTTAGTGCACTTTTACAAAGACTATGCAAGAGTAGACCCCTGGCGTAGTAAATAATTAAACAAAACAAATTTTAAAAGATGTCCATTGGCAGAACATAATACTTAAGCAGCACCTGAGAAGGGATTGAGAAGGTGAACTGAAATTGTCTTCAAGGTCTTCCAAAGGCATTCCCTTTACAATATGCCATGGTAAAAACATCAAGAAATGTTTTTGCAGTTTTCATGTTACTAATTGCCAGGACTCCAGGATTCCTGCCAGGCAACAGCAACTTCATGGCCAGTGGCTTTTGTGTCTTCTATTTGCAGGAAGAATCCATTGCTGCTTCTTCAGCTTTTCTGCGAGCAGAACCAGTCTCAGAATAAAATGATATTATGGTGTAAAGATAATTGGCATCTGGTTTTTGATCCATTTTGTTTATAAAAACAATTTGTTGAACACTTCTGTGCTCCTGATGATGAGATTTTCAGACCATAAGCATTGAGGCCACCGCTGAATTCAGCCATGTAAATCTGGCGCTTTCTCACAAAGGAAACCTTCAAGGATTTTATGATAGATTCACAATGATCTTGATTAATTGGGCCTGTGTAATTGTTTTGTATGATGGTGTCACTGTGTGCATTGCAATTTTTCTCTATTTCCTTATTTTCCTCTAACGTTTCTATTTCCGGTTCTGTTAAATCACTGTCTTGTATATCTAGCATTTTAATCTTGGCATGAAGCATCATGTGCACATTGCTCCAATAAAAATTGTCATAATCCCTGTGCAATGCTATCAGCACTAATTTCACCACAGGCTTGAAAATTGCCATTTTGGTTGTGATATGATGTGAGTTTAGGGGTGTTCCACCGGAGAACATTTCTTTGCCAAAACTGCAGATACATTCAGTGAAAAATTGCTCTTGGGAACGAGGTTATAAACGTGTCCCATGAGAAATATAAAAGTGTGCCGTGGGAAATATAAAAATGTGCCGCGAGAAATATGAAAGTATGCCGTGAGAAAAGATTTCGCCGTGAGAAATATAATACTGTGATTTTAAAAATTATTGTGCCATGGCCGTTGTGGGCCACCGTACAAAAGTTTCAAGAAGGTCAAAAAGCTAAAACAGCAATGAGTGGAATTTCCAACTCACTGTTTCTGACTCGTCGGTTGAGCATATTTTTCCTGGGCTCATCACTGTGATTTCGTAGAGTGTGGTTGATTTTCACGACCAACGCCGACGATTTCTGTTTAATATTTAGGGAGAAAAAAATAGATGAGAATTTAAACAGAAATTTCAATTCTCTCTGTGATTGGTTTATATAAAATAAGCTAAGTATTCACCCTGGTAAGGATAAAACAAAAAGTATTCTTTTTGCACGCAATAAGAACAAGAACATAAACAAACTATACACAAATAGGGAGGACATCCACATCAAACAACACTCACAAGTTACATATCTCAGATGCATTCTGGATGAGGGATTTTCTGGAGAGCCAATGGCGACTAAAATGCTTGGGAAAATAAATGGCAGACTTGCATTTCTCTACAGGAAAGAAACTTTCCTAAATTACAGCCTCCTTAGATTACTCTTGAATGCCCTTATTCAGCCTCATTTTGATTATGCGTGTTCTGCATGGTACCCTGTTTTAAAAAGCAGACTATCCAAAAAAATGCAAAGAGCACAAAACAAGTGTATAAATTTCTGTTTAAATTTAAAAAATACTGCACACTTAGGAACCAGGGATTTTCAAAAAATCAACTGGCTGTCAACGAAAGGAAGGTTTGAGCAATGCTTATATACAAATATTTTTAAATTCTTCAAGAACGCCTCACCAACCTATTCTTCGGAAATGTTCCACCCTGTTGATCAGAGCCGTGTCACTCGAAGATCGAAAGACAAGTTAATCATGTTCATCTTACCTAGGGCCTATGTTATGGAACCAATTAACCTCGGATCTAAAACCCGCAAACAACATAAATACTTCCAAACATAAAATCAAAAATAGTTTCATGCAAAACGTACAAAAAAAGAGAAGACCGTGTTTCTATCTACAAATAATATCGATTAAAAACGATATATCTATACTTTATCATAGTCTTTAATATATTTAGGATTATTATTTTCTTTTTTCTTCTCAGTTTTCACGACATACCTCTAAGGGAACCATTATGGAATCAAGTCCTTTTTTATCTTTTAGTGCTATCACTGCTACTCTAGTTTAGGGGTGTGTGTTTTTAAAATTTGTTTTTATATATTTATTTCTTATTCATTTATTTCTTATTACTTTACGAATTGCGTAAAATTTTATCCTTTTATTTAAATTTTAAATTGTAATTTTTATCAGTGGCAAATAAAACTATCTAACTAAATTTAAAACCATAATTTCACACTTTTCCGATGACAATAGAGTACTAATTTTGGTATCAAACTTCTCTGGAAAAATTATATTTTCAAGAAATAAAAAAAACTTTTCGTGGAAAATTTGGAAGCGTAAGGCTTTTAAGCTCCATAAATTAAATTTCTTCCACTTGCTAATATCCAACAAATAAACTAATAAATATTGGAAAGTTTCAGTTGTATTAATCTTTGAGAGAAAAGGATTTTTAGTTTTTTTTTCGGGACCTGATACGAGCACTTTTCAATTTTATTGGTGCAAAAAGGGCATTTTTCATATTCTGTCGCGAAAAAGGGCATATTTTTAAAATTCAAGGACATTTTTTCTATGTTTTCAAAAAGTTGGGGGGGGGGTACGTAACTCCTCAAGTGCTCCTCCGGTACATACGTCTCTGTGTCTACTCGTAAAGGATTTGTAAGATATGTATTTTTATTTCTTCGTTTAACATATTTAGGTCTCTGAAAATTTGATTTCCAAACGATTAAACGAGAAAACATTTATACTTTCTGAAGAATCTCTCTACTTCTGCTAATGTATACAACAATGGAAAGTGCAAATCTGCTACCGAGGAATTGATCTTTAAAAATCTCAGGTAAAACCATTAGAGCAAAGTTATTAAAATATGTAACATTTTCTAAGATTTTTCCTGCATTCGATAATAATTTTATTATTTGCCATAAAATTTATGGAAGTTTTGACAACTCACCTTGCACTTTCCAAACTTGTATTAGACGAAGAAATTATATTCGCCGAACACGATGCAAATACCAAAATAGGTATAGACAAATACACCTTCAAGGCCTGGAAATTACAGTGTTGCTAATAACTTCCGAAATCATTGCGCAAATAAAGTGTATTAACTAGAAAATATTTACTTATGTAAATATTGGTTGGACTCTTAAAAATCTCTAAATATCAAAAATAATCAATTTCCAAACATTTCGAATTATTACACTACCATGAGATATTCCAGTTTTGGCATTCTTCAGTTTAACTTGTGTCATAATTTCGTTTTTTTGCGCTTATTTTGACAAAGAATGTTACATACTCCAATTTCGTTAGTGACTGATCACTTTCTAACAAGCTCTTTTAAATCTTGCTATGCATTTATATTTATAAATATGCATTTCGTAGTTAATACTTAAATTTTGAAGTATCTATGCTCTACGAGCCTTGAAGTTTCGAGGCTCGTAGAGCCTTGAATATTCTGTCAAAAATTCTGGTTTGATATATTATAATTCTAGAAAAGCAAATGTGTGTGCTATATGCAATTGTTTAATTTAACTTTTCCCAGTAATTTTAAGAATATATTAATCGCTCTTCTTATTTAACCGTTGAGGCTACTGTGTGTTCGTATACATTTTTGGGGTCACAGGCAGAATTAAGAAAGCTTTTTGCAATAAAAGGGGCACAATCAATAATCATCGGTGAACCCTTAAATTTTCAATAAAACAACCAAATAGATACAGGGGTGCGCCAAAAGGAACATGTACAAGAACTACTCTAGAAACAACACCTCGAGGGTAGCATCAATACAAAAATATAGAGTTCTCAGACAACCTGCCTCGAAGAAGTAGACGGTTAAATGAAATTGGAGCAAGATAGAAGATAAGAGTGATGATTGTGGGTTAAATTAATTAGACAAAATCAGATATCCAAACGAGTTGCAAGTTACGCAAAATAAAGTGATTTTAATACATGTAATGAGAGATTGAAGATTGTGGAATGTACTTTTCTAAATTGTGGAGAAAGAGAACAATAATGGCAACTGCTATAAGAATCGAGTGCTTTCGTGTTTATGTCGCTTATGTCGTTTTAACAGTACAATAAACGTATTAACTAAAGTATTAACATCATCAAAAAAAGTTGTGTTCTATAATCTTTCTTTGCATCTTTAAATTTAAATGATGGCGTTTCAGTGAGAGTTTCTCTAAAAAAGTGTCAGGTGTCAGGACTTTAGAAAACGTAATGCTGTCATGTTTACCAAACAAGGATAAAATACAAATATAACAATGGAATTCAAAGAAGCACTATAAATGTAATAACAAAATAAACTAAACAGTGTTCAAATTTCTCATCAATTTGTCGCTCGTATCCAATCACTTGCTTGTGATTAATGCTTCTATTCAGGCTTCAAACTTGGAAACATCAAGATGGACACACTTGGTTAGGATCTGTTTTCGGGTAACACGGTTTTCCTACAACACCAATCAGTATGCCACGCAAGACTTTATTTTTACCATCAATAGATTTGCAAATGAGCGGTGATCCTACATCACCAAAACAAATACCTGATAGATTTCTTTCCGCTTCTAAATCTGCAGTTTTAAAAACCTCCCGCAAATCAATATTTTGCGGGCATTTTTTGTATCGGTTTTTTTTTCAGTACTTTTGCCCAGTGAAATGAAAGGAACGGAAATCTTCATAAATTTTTTTTGATAAATTAAATTTCAATACTTAGTACTGATTATTTGCAGCTTCATTCAAACTCGGCGGTTGATTAGCACCCCAACCAAAAATCAAATTCCTCCTTTTCTTAACTCTGAGAAAAATTTTAAAATTGTGCCTACAACAACACCACATCTATACTTTTATACGAAATTCATGCTTTTCTGACTAACTTTTGCCACCTTCTGCTAGCCTGCTTATGCAGACTGACAATCGTATAATTTCCGTACGTAAGTCTCTTACTTGTTTTTGCTGGCACGAAGCACTATGCAAAACTTCCGTTTTTGCTCTCCTCCCTCCAGTAATGCATTCTGCAACATCGATACAGAAGCCCATCTTGCAATTCATTGACATTTCTGTGTGTCTGAGTGGCCAACTGGTCAACTGTTGTGGGTAAATTCGAAAGTCAACAAATGGTAAAATTGATAAAATGGGAGAAATTTCTTTTATAAGGTATCATGAATGAGGAAATGTGTTTGCTTCAGTAGGCCTGATTCAACTGCGTGCTGGAGAAGACTATCCTACTCTTCTCTCTCTCTCTACCGATTTCATTAATTTTTCCTTTTCTCCCTTTTCCTCCCATTTTGCCTTTGAGGTATAATACATAACAAAGAGTGGGAAATTTGGCTCTCTTTAATTACAACAAAAAAGAGGTTGGAAGAAAACGCACTGGGTTTAGGTCACGAATCCAAAATAAGAAGATTGGCTGAGCTTTATCATTTACATTTCAGGGAATTGATAGGCCGCAAAACCTTTTCAAAAATTGGAATTGAAAAAAAAAACTAATCTTTCAATGTAAAAATAAGACTCTGAAAGGTTGCCTAAAATACGCAATTTGTTGTTGCCAATAACGAAACTAAAATTTATTGAGACATTTAAATCGGTAATGTTTGTTAATGACGAGAGAACAATGTGTTGTGGCAGTTTGCGAAACATGCCTTTGCGCGCGATGGTTTCACATCTCTGCTCTCTGCTCATTTATCTCAATCAGTGTGAAACAAAGTGTGGCGTGTTTCTATCGATCTGTGCTCATTAAATATCTTTCCCATAACTATCTCTAATAATTTTATCTCAATTAGGGAGTCATTTCATTCGGAGTGCCTATCAATAGACTAGAAGTTACTCTTACATCTAATGACTAGAAGCGGCAATCTTGCCCCACAAAATGGCGACATTACACTCCCAAAAATAAAGAATGTAAGGCTCCGGTCCGGATGAACAAAAAGCTGTTACAAAGTTGAACGCTCTCAGCTAAAAATATGCAAAAATGGTGTAAATTTAGAAAAAATCGATAACATCATTTAATAGCTGAGATAAAGGTGGATTTGCTACGTTTCAATATTAGTAGAGTGATTGCTGAACAAACTGACTGTAATGTTGAAATTGCATTAATCAGAATGCAAACAACAACGATTCCTTCAAAATGAGATAATTTTTTATTTTTATTAATTCTTTGGCTTTGTTAACTTTAGATTTATCTTTCACATTTCCATTGAGAACATTTCAGCTTTGAATAAATCTTAGATGATCCCACTGATGAAGAGTATACAAATCTACATCTACTTACAGAAATAGCTGTAAAGTGAATTAAATTGCGGAGTTATTCCAAGTGTTATTCATGATATTGGATTTAAATTTTCATTCATTTATCAAACATATACCTACCAGCGCTTTCACAATTTGTGATTCCAACCTTAGAACGTTTTCGAAACGGTAGTCTTTCAACATGTGATGGTGCAGCATTCTTCAATTTTATCAATGCTATCCAAAGATCATGTTTACCAAAACTACAATTTTAGGGAACGATGACAGATTGAACTTCATTGTTTTGAAATTTTCGACTATCATTCTGTTCTCCTAGAAAATAAAGTAATTTTTAATTTTTTCTTTTGTAAAGCTACCTTCTTGGAAATAATTTTTATATTTATGAAATTAATTTGTAAGAAGCAAACCATTTCGTTCTTCTTATAACTTATTATCTTCTTTATTTAGACCTAGGTCACTAAAATGTATATTATTTTCGAGAGCAATATAATAGAGCCTTTATTAAACGATTAATCGATCCATATGAAAAATATTTTGACATTAGACTATTGTACGGTTAAGCTGCGGTCTGAATATTTTCCGGCTTTGACCTCGTAAAGGTTTAATAACCGCATATGTTTTTAATTATCTTATTTTGAAAAAATCGCTAGAGATCGACACCTGACTCCTCTCTAGTCATTGGATAGGTTCTAAAAACGAAATAAAGTACTCATTAACGGTTCTTTCATGACTGTTCGTTAGACAGTAATTAGCTTTCAATTTGATAGTATTGTAGAAAATCCAAGTTTGTGGTTGGTATATTTCAATTTTCTAGCATGCTACTGCTGATTTATGGCAACAATTAGTTTGATACACAAAGAACAGAATATATATATATGTTGGAATAAAAAAAACGTAATAAAAAATAATAATACAAATTATTCTTTTATGAATTTCAAGTAGTATAATTCCTAAATTCGTTATGAAGAGGGTAGATATTCTTCAAGAAATTGCTTATGTGCCCATTTTCTTAACTTTTCTTTCTTTGAATTGCTTGATGTCGTTTTCTGACTATGTGGCACGCTTTTCTATATATGGCCGTACATGTTTGAAATTGTGCCAAGATCAGAGATTACTGTGTTTGGTTTTCTAATTTGAAAAAACAGCGCTACGTAACTTGCATGTTGCTGCAGAAAAGTTAAAGATTTCTCTATAAATCAACTTAGAAATAAAACATTTTTAACTATCCCTCTGAGAAGTTATTTTGATAATTTCGAATTTCTTCAGCCGGGCCAATACTCATTTTTCCATCTAATGTTTTCTTTCTATTATCACTATCAGCAAAGAAATGAATCTCATTGAAAGGCTGGCGGAGATTGCTCAAAAGGTTAAAACTGTTACAAAGATGTTCCCACTTCAATTTAAAGTAGCATCAGGTGGCTTACAAAATGTACCCTCGTTTGCAGAATTTCTGCAGATTGAGTTTGATATAAGAAGCTTTAATTTACCGTTTAGTGTTTTGTTCGCCAAAATCAACCCATACCCAATAATCACTGAGTTATACTCAATAGCCTCAAAGAAACATTGATTATGTGGATGGAGAGGCTGCAACGAGCAAACTGCAAAAGATAATCAAAGGCTACGTACGGAAAGAGACATTGAACCGATAGGGTTTTTTTGCATTGTTCTCTATGCATAAAGCAGCTCTTATCAACCAAAAATCGCCTATTAATGTAGCAGAACACATACATTGGACGTGGTAACTGCAACTTTGCGACAAAACTCCATTCAGAAAGTGGCGCTTCTTCTCCGTTGATCATTATACGAATGGGTGCTGCTCTTTTTGATACCCTGAATAACAATAAAAATATGACACTCCAATGTAAAATGAACATCTAACAAATATAAATTGATTTAAAAAACAAAATGTAGAAAAGTAACTAAAATCATGGCGAAAATCTATTTTCTCTCCACTACAAAAAGAGCATTGTAAAAAGTGCAAATATGACACTGAAAATTGATCTACAAAGGGCTACTGGTGAAGATATGAAGTAAAGTTAATACATGTTTCTATATAACTTTATTACGTTTATTATGTTTACCTCACTTTGCTTATGTAAATTATAATATCTCTCAATGAAACAATGCCCCACATATCCGTATCATGGATATGTCATTGGAACAGGCACGAAGATTCCTCACTGCAAGATACTCAACAAAACAAGCTTTAAAATTAGATTCAAAATTCATACTTAAAACACAATGTATGAATTAGTTATCTTACTTCAAAATATTCAAAAACCAGTTTTGAACGGAGCTACTTCAATACGAGGTAATCAATAACCGGTTTTACAGTGTGATATATGAAATCATGCATTCATTCCATAACGTTTTACAAACGCAACGAAGAAATGGGCTTGTCTTTTTTTGCTCTTGCCAATTTTCGTTGTTGTACATATAATTTCGTTATTGGTTGCTAATTGATTGAAAATAAAACACACAGTTTTCATGGGTTGGTTTCTCAGCCGCATTTTTAACTAATTTAGTTCAGGGATCTCAAAATTTGAAAATGGCACAAATTATTAGCTATTATCTAAAGCAGGAAGATTCTTGCACAATGGCCAATATTTTCCTGATTGTCCATTAAAAATGAAGCCTGTCTAAGAATTATTTAAAGACATTTATAAATAGTTATATTCAAGTTGAAATGTTAAAAATTCACTAAAACATTTACTTAATAATTTGAAAATTCAGGGTAATAATTTCAAACATGGCACCTAGCCTCATCGCGAAACTTAGAATAGAGAATAATTTCATGTTGATTTTATGTCGATTTACTAGGAAATTGACTTAATGCTTAGTTCATTCAAAAAACGACAGCAACAACTATAACAACGAAAATAACAGAATTGAGTTTGCTAATGGATTATGTCATACATTTCCAATAGATCTAAATACTGTAAAATAGGTTAATTTGACTCCAATTCCGATAAATTGAACATGGTATATAATCTAAGTTTGCTATCTAGGACCCTGCTTTCTTTGGTCGAAATTTATGATCTCCCTAGGTGTGTCTAAAATTAAGTTAAAATAATGAATGCCGATGACACATGACTCTACTCTTGGTCGAAATCTGTTATCCAGCGCAACGAGACCACTAATGATGACCAGAAAATCTGGTTACATAGCTGCAAGAATGTTATCAAATAGCAGCGATGGCACATCAGGCAGACCACTTATTGATAATGTTGGGTGTAGAAATTTGGACAAGCTTATCTGATATCTCAAATAACCTCTGATTTCTTTACCCCCTAAAGACTATACCAACTAAAAATGATTCAAATTAGAGAGAATAAATGGAAATAAAAGGGTCTGCAGCAAGGGGTGTGGGCAATCTATAGATAACTACATAAGGGGATGGAACAGTTACATTCCTAGTGGGCGTGCATAAGTAAACTGAATTGCGACTTAATTTAAATGGGCTGTCCTTGTGTTCAGCGATTCTCTTTAAGATGCATACCATGAGCTGCTAAAAAGATATATTACTTTCAATTGCAAAAATGCATAGTTATCATTTTACACATTTTGAATAAGAAGGCCAGCATATGTTATTTAAGTGATGGCATTATTCAAATTGTTCAATTAGCCTTTTAGTTCCCGTTGAAAATTAAGCTTTGACTTAAGCTTACAGTTTCATTTCATTGCCTTTAGCGAAATCCTAGCTACCACAGACACCGTTTAGCATGGCCACCCTAAAATTCCCGGGGGTGGAGGCAGGTAAAAGCGTCAATGGAGTAGCGCGTAACACATATTTTGGTTTTAAATTCTCAGATAAACAACATAAAGCAATTGATGATGTATACACATAAATGCTGAGGATGGCCCTAAAAGAAAGGATGATACTGGACGGACATTTCGTCTTATGGGACAAATGACGTTGGGTGATCCGCGCTCTTGCATCGCATCATCAGGATTATGAAAATATATATTACCGATGACCATTTTCTATCAATTATAGCCATTCTTGTTGGTTCAGAAGTAAACAATTAGAATCATTTTCAATGATTTATTTTTATTTCAACTTAATATATGCCCTTCAAACATTGAAAATATTTTTTTGGCTTTCATCATATTTGTATATTTCATTCATTGGACTACAAGGATAACAATGTTTTGCAGGAAGATTTTAATTTGCTGCGCTTTTAAAGAATGTTGTTTTATGCCAGTTACACTTCCAGAAAACGTTTTCTGTTAAATCCCATATAAACGAGGCGCCTGTTGAGAAATTGAATTGGTATATATACCTTGGAGTTTATATTTGCTAGAACTTTCAATAGAATTGAATAGCTGTCCAAATGGTTGATGAAGCAAATAGAACCCTAGGCGTGTTGAAGGTAATTTTTTTTCAACCTGCTAGAGTAATGTTAGAGAGAAGCTTTACTTTAACCCTATTCTGCACGTGGGAAGACTTTTTAGCCAACCTGTAGTTTTTCCCTGATCATTCCGTAGATATTTTGGTGGCATCCCTGTAACTTTGGGACTTTGGTTTTCTACCCTTTTGACACTTTTTCAGAAACTTTTGGGAAAATATATGTTAACGGGATATTACAATCATAATTTATTGAGGGGAGGCGACCACTGATATCTATTAGTGCGACCACTGATATCTATTAGTGCTATTAGGCTCAGCATATCAAAGCAATCTTTTTAAAAAGTCTTAACCATGACGTAAGCCTAAAATCTGTGCTTCTCCGCAGTGGTCTCATTGTTAGTTCACAGTTCTTTTGATATTCAATGATGACATCATAATTTCGAATAAGAATTTTATTTTTGTAACATTTAATTATAAATATTAACGATAATAATGAGCGACGTTTCGATGTCATC
>JAYJMH010013923.1:0-22039 GCA_036873815.1 Phacellophora camtschatica | reverse complement strand
GGAAGCGTGTATTAATTCTCTCTACTCGTTACAAGTCTGGTTACTCGATGCAACAGAACGAATATCCCGCCCACGTGGACGGGGGTATGATATGAGCAACGGCTCATATTCGTTCCACGATTATAAGTTTATATAAAAAATCTATATCCCACAGATAGATCTTTTTGCGCTTTTTAATTTTTGTACAAAATTCCTTACTCATGTCAATAAATTCTATTTTCTTCATAACAACCAGCTGCAAAAACAAAACGGCGGCCATTGATAATGAAATCATTTGATGTATTTGGTAAATTCACTTCGTTTCTCTGTGTTCTTTGATGAGGGGTTGCGTGGTGTTGTTTTGTTTAGTTATATGGTAGTCCGCAAAATGCAAACCTTAAACTCTTACGATTACGAAAATGATCCTATCACAGATGAGAAAAATGGCATGTTACCACAATGCCGCTCTGTTATTGGAGCAACAAGAAATTGCATAAGGTGGCATAAATAGGGCCAGTTTTTTTTAGCCCAATTGCCACCAGTCTATGTGCGTGGTCCATGATATAGATTTTCTAATAGTCCAAAACGTATTAAACGCCAAGCAGAAAATTAAAACAAACGAAGCCATGTTTTGATATACTGCTTGAGAGAATTCGCTTTGTCTTGAATGGTTAATCGCTTTGAAAAGGGCGTCTCAAATAACTAGTGTCAGTTAAGTATTGTTGCAAAATCTGCCCTTGTTTCTCTCAACTTGAAAATGTAAACATCTCCTCCGCATCGGCAGGATTTTACTCATGCTCCCTGGTTTCACTTGTTTACATTTTCCAGTTGAGATCGTTTCTTACTTTTCAATGAATAATTCCTTTGAAATTGGTGTGTCAATTTCACTATTGTTATAAAATTTGCCTCTGTTCCCCTGAATGACACCAAATCTGGTCACACCCAAATGAGATCTAAATGGGGTAGCAAAGCAGAAACTTTAATTGTACAAAGCTTTGTCTATTCATAAATCATTGTTGGCAAAGGCAGCCATAACTAATGTACTGATCTTACTGAATTGGGAAAAGTGATTGGGATAGTCAGGTTTAAATTTTGTGGCGTCAGACCTAGAAGATGATCTTGCAGTTGTTGATGCAATATCGGACTGACCTGTTCGAAAGCTGCGGTGAATGACCTGTTCGAAAGCTGCGGTGAATGGAAAGGGTAAATTGCAATATTGTTTAATTTCGACGCAAGTAAATAACAATCATCATTATTTAAAGATTTGCCACCAGAGAAGTAGGAACCGGAGGACACTATGGGCACGTGCCCCCCCCTCTTTTGTAAACATCGAGAAAGTGCCCTCAATAATTAAAAAATGTGCCCTTTTATTACGAGACTTAAAATTAAAAAGGTTCCTTTTTCATTCCCAAAAAAAAGAAAAGTGCCCTTCTTCAATCCCGAAAAATAGATCTAAATTATTAAAATTAACTAAAATAAAATTTAAAGATATACCCTGCTATAATCTCTAAATGCGCTTTGATTTTGAAACATTTACAGAAGTTCCCGTTCTTACTAAGCGCCCTTCTTTATCTCAAAAAATTAAAAAGAGCCCTTTTTAAAAAGGTGCCGCTAAAAACTTGTTATCTGTGATTATTGCATAGAAGAAAGTCTTTGGCTATTTCATATGGAACACGGAGAAGGCTGGATCAAGTTGTAAGTGTCAGTCCGGTACTTATGAATCCTAAAAATGGCAAGATTATCATTACAATTTCAGCTGGGCATACAGAAGGTGGAATTTTAAATCATAAGCATTTGATCACTTTCTTTTGCACATCCTTTGAGAGGGATGCAAATATGACACAAAATGTTTCCTATTTCATGCATGTGCCCCCAATATTTAATTTATTTATAGCAGTGTGAAATGGCTCATTGGATAATTATTATAGTAATTTTCATATTATTTATATTATCAGTAAAGGTACTTACTTTTTTCCCTTCTGATCAACTTTCGTTTCGTTTTGTTTATTTAATTATCGGAAACATTAGAAAGTAGCAAGTTTTACAACACCATGTCACATCGGTGAGCCCACAGCTGTTCATATCGTTTGCTCGGTTCTACAAACTGCTTGTTTTTTTGGAGAAAATAATTCTACGGTTTAAGATTTAGTCTCTTTAAAAAAAGCTTTATCCCACATGCCACGTGCAGGTCCTTGTTAAACAATGAAGAAAGAGCAACAGGAAGCAGCTGCAGGGTCTTCAAAAATAAAGTTTCATGATGCTTAAAAAAGATACAACGACATCATCAACACCTACTAGAGAAGACAATATACCATGCCAGCCTTCCTCTGCAAGAGTATCTGAAGCAGAAGCAGCTGAACATGCTTGCAATAAAACACACGGGTCAACTGAATCTTCTTTGAAATAATTATATCACCAAGCAAGAAACAAGTTGAGTCTGTAACTAGATCTACAAATGATTATTCATTTTCTGCCAAAAAGTGCGGCTTTGTCCGTTTTCAGTTTTTAACAAACACCATTGGGCCACGTACTGCATGAAAAAAGGAACCATTGCGTGCCATCTTTGCAAGAAAGCATCTCCCTTGAATTTGATAACATTCAGTAGGTGCTCTGAAAAGTCATCTCTAGAAACTTTTGTGATTGGAAAAGGCTCACGAAAAACTTGAAAAATATTTTCAGTCTCACAGTCATGGGAAAGCAGCTGAAAAATGGTATCTAATGCAAGGTACTAGGGCAGACGAAGCAAGTTCTTTGAATGAAAGCTACAGGAAAGAACACGAACTGCATAGGCCTTCCTTGCTTGTTGAAGCAACTAAGTAGTTTAAAGTATCTGGTACGCCAAGGCTTGGCAATACGTGGTGATGAAGATATCGAGGGAAATCTTATTCAGCTGCTACAAACAAGAACTGAGGATGTTCCTGAACTTGAACGGTGGATAAGAGATGGAAATTATTTGAGCCCAGCTATCATAAATGAACAGATTGAAATGATGGCGAACACTGTTTTGCGATCAATTATTAATGACGTCAGAAGTAACGGTGGTCTATTTAGTATGATCGCCGACGAGTCACGAGATATAAGTAACAAGGAACAACTATCTTGTGTACTTCGGTGGGTCTCAGTATCTGATATGATGTCACACGAAGATTTCATCGGCATGTATGAAGTAAAGAAAACTGATGCTGAAACAATTCGTGACTGTTTAAAAGACATCATATTGCGTTGCACATTAAATCTGAGCAGTTGCAGATGGCAAGCATACGACGGAGCTGCGACAATGAGCGGTCACCTTAGTGGAGTAGGTACAAGGATCCAAGAAGAAAATCCTATTGCATTCAGAATTCATTGTGCCAACCACAGGCTTGACCTAGCGCTCAAAGGATGTGCAAAAGAAAGTGAACTAATCAGCAACACACTAGACTATGTGCAAGAACTTGCCGTATTCATCCGCAACTCACCAAAGCGAATGGCACTGTATGAAGAAATTGCTGCAGACATTAAGCCTGATTGCACCAATACAAGCTTGCACATGCTTTGCCCAACTCGTTGGACGGTCAGAACAAGGGCATTCATAGCCATCATAAACAATTACAAGGCAATTAATGCAACTTTGATAAGCATAGGAGAAGACGGAGCATCTCGAGAAATTCGAGATAAGGCACTGGGATTGGCCTACAAGATGACCAAATTCAAAATGTTTTTTGGTTTACTGCTAGGAACAAACATCTTCAGTGTTTCCGAGCAGCTTGCAACAACATTGCAAGGAAAAAACATTAATGCGCAAATGACTATGACAGGCGTTAGCTCTCTCAAAGAAAATTTGCAACAACAACGAAATGATTTCGGTATTTTTTATAAGCAAGCTTGCACAAAAGCAAACGACGTTGGTTTTGTAGATGAGCCAACACCACCACGCCAAAGAAGAGTTCCTGCTCGCCTGCAACATGGTAGTGCTGCTCATCATCAATTTCTAACAGCAGAATCATTTTACCGTGCAGAATGTTTTGTGGCAATTGATGCATGCTTGCTTGAGCTGAAAAGAAGGTTTGACGAGCAATCGTATGCCCCTCTTCAAAACATTGAAGATATCTTTTTAGCTGCCGCAAATGGAAAAGAATTTCTTGTTAGGAAAGAAGTGCGAAATTCTTATGCTGGTGATTTAAATTTCCACCTTCTTAATGCCCAGTTGAAATTGTTGCCTGGAATAATGAAAAAATTCCACCCGGGTGTGCAAGAAGTCACTCTGATGGACACCATATTCAACTTGTTCGTGGGAAACCCAAATGCACAAAGGCTGGTCCCAGATGTTGTTAAACTTGCTCAGATTTATCTTTTGGCCCCAATGAGTGCTGCTTCGGCAGAAAGATCATTCTCAGCACAAAGAAGACTGAAGTCATATCTTAGGAGCACTATGACTGAGAAAAGATACAATAATCTTCTTATTCTTAGCATTCACAAGCACCGAACTGATGAACTTGATTTAGCGGAAATAGCCAGAGACTTTACCTCGCGTAATGATCGCAGAAATCTGTTTTTTGGAAAATATTAGGCAAACTATTTCAGTTTCAGTTTTATGTAGCGACTATTCCAAAGTAAAATTTATATAGGCCTACACAATAATTTAATAAGAAGTCAACCCTTAAGACGTAGCAATTTTTATGATCACAATATGAGGAATAGACAAAAGGAGTAGGGATAAAGAAGACAAATAAAAGCTCGTCGGGGAAAACTTGTTTTTGGCTTTTATACAAATAATAGAATCACATGACAGTATTCATTGACAGCATTCATTATCTATACCAATATGAGACATTCCAAATTTCCTTAATTGTAGTCACCAATTCCAAATTCTGTGAGCACTTCACAATGTAACTTTAGTGGGTTAAAAAGATTCAAAATAATAAACCTTATAAGCATTTCTTTTAAAACGATTTTTCCCAAATAATTAATCAATAATTTTTGAGAATTCGGTGCCTAACTTTGAAGAAAATCCTAGGTGCTCTCAATTAATTTTTATGCAGCAACTTGAATTATTATTTACAAGACAGACTAGATATACAGTTGATATCCGCCATCTCGAACTCTCAATTGAATTTAACTCCATTGGAGATAGCAGGCAATATTGCATAGAGAAAAAATCTAACAAATTCGAATGTTTGAGATGACGGGCAGTTCAGAAAACAGATATAAATTATATATTTCTATATTTTTAGTTATTGTTGGTTAAATTATATATGTTTTTAGTTATTGTGAGCCATTAGTTAACTATTTGATTATCGCTCGAGAAGCTTCTTAATGTCGTTTATATGTTTCAGATTCTATGTATTAAACTATCGCTAGAGTGTCCTTTAATTTGATCATGCCTCCATTTAATTTCAGATAAATGCAATGTTTGATTTAACAATATAGTTATACAACATACTTCTACTTAACAATATAAAGATCATCACCATAAACAGAAATCAGAGAGTGGTGCTTAGGGCATGGTCATAACAAAATTGGGTGTGGTCAAAGTGCCCTTCAAATGTTGTGCCCCCCCCCCCCCCACTTTTCAAATGCTTCCTACGTCCCTGATAAAACATGTATGATATAAAAAAAAATGCTATCCTGTAAAAGATAAAATGTTAGTAGAAGGCGGTGCAAAGATAGGAAACTAAGGATAGGGAGCGAAGCGAGTAAATGTTTAGGGGTACAGCCAGGTACATTTTCGTGACCAAGCCCTTTAGACGAGCTTAAAATAACTCTTAAATATGTTTTACATCTATGATTTTCTATAGTCAGGGGTTTTCCATAATGTGGTTTCTCTACTATTTTCATTTACAAATTTAATGGCCCTAAAAATTGTGTAAATGGATTTTATAGCCCAACAAAATTTGTACCAAATATTTTGTGGCCCCTGTGAATATCACCCACCCCTATATAGCAGATACTTAATGATCTCTCCCTAACTGCTTCTACTCTCAAAAGAAAATATAGACACTCGATCATGCAGTTGAGTAAAATTACCTGTATCCCATTTTAACTCGCCCCAGTTTGTATTTAGACCCAATTCACAGTTTTAAAATTGTTAATAAATTTTTAATCCCCCCTTACTCACTAATTCCGACCGACCCCTTTTCAGAACAATTTAATTTTTGGCGGCAAAAATTCACAAAAGTAAACAGATGTTGTTGTTGCTATGATAATAGTAAAAGATCCCAAAATGGAGACTGCAGAATTGGGAGACGAAGAAGAAGACGAAGGACAATTGATGAGAGATTGTCACGAACTAAAAAGGAGGCTTATGCAGACTGAGAAGACTCTTAGGAATTTTAACATGTCTTCAGAACAAGAAAACACTAAAGGGTAAGACTAAGATAGGAGGATGGTGAAGAAGTAGTATACTAAACTAGATACTAAAAGAAAAGAGAAGGAATTTAAAAACGCAAATTTAAAAAATAAAAAATTTCAAAATTTACATGAAAAAACATTACTTTTTTTCCATTTCATGCTGTAAATAAGTAATAGAAAATAGGCCCCGACACTTCTAGTTTAGACTGTCCGGAGTAATTTCCCGATCGGGAAACATGATGCACAAAAGTTTGTTATTACTAGTCTACTGTATGTTTCCTGATTGGGAAACAAGTTCCAAAATTATTGAAATTATGTTTCCCCATCAGGAAACATAATTGTATCAGTTTCCTGACCAGGAAACAAATAAATCACCCCACTACTGTACTGTTTAACTGCAAACGGTACAAGAACATCCAGGCAGAAAATAATAAATACAGTATATACAAAACATTTCCAGTACCATCCATATACTGTGGGTCATTTCAGTTTGTCAATTAGTTCTTTCTTTTTTGCTTATAAAATGATGTTGGGAACAGTGTTTTGCTGCTTCGCATCAAAACAACATGGTCAATTTTTTTTCCTGCGGTGAAACAAGGTCTTTTTGTATGCTGAATTTAATAGAAATAAAATTTCAGCCCCCCCCCCTCACATTGATTTTTACGCCTGCTTGATTTCTGAAATTTCCCGATTAGGAAATTACTCCGGACTGGCTACAGTTGACTACTAAAATATTCACCTTTTTCACTCTTGTTTTAGTAATATGCTTGTGTGCCTTGTCCTTGGGTGCCATCCATTTTTGTTAAACAATACAATTTACAACATACCATGTGAGAGAATAAAATAAGTGAACTGGAGAATTGTTAATGAACACCAAAGCGTGTCATATTGAAGTGTGTTATGTAAGCGGAAGTGACACACCAGATGATAAGATGGCAAACTGAGAGGTGACTGGATGAACATTGTCACTGTATCATAATATAATAATTAACATAGTGTAGTATTAACAATATGCCAACATATAAAGCAAATGCCAACATTTAGGCCTAAATCGAGAGAATGACAAATGTATGACCTACATATAAATGCTTCAGTATTATGATGAACATAAATCGCTATAAATGTGGTGAAGTATACATTTTGTTATGAAGATTTTCTTCCGTTTAACTCTTTTTTAGCTTCCCTAGTGCCTAAACCTTCCCCCTTAAGCAGCCAAATGCCACTAAAAAATGTGGAAATTGAATGTGCGTAATTCATCAAATAAGTTGGCAGTTTTTTAGAATGAAATGTTGTTGGCACGGTTGTGTGCAAGGGATTTTTTTCTTAAAAATTGTCTAATTTGAATACCCTTATTGTTTTTTTTTGGGTGTATTTTCACCTAACTGCACATCTGGCTTTCCCCTACTTTTGTCCATTTTCTCCTAAAGTTCTTATAAAAAATCTTTAAAATTTTTTCCCCTCCAAAACCAAATTCTGCTTTTTTGTAATAGAGGTCTGGGTCAGCACGGCTGCAGTAGAAAGAACATTTTCAAAAACAAATAACAATAAAACTAGATTAAGAAACAAACTTGCTATGACAACCATAGAGGCAATTGTCAAAGTCATCAATTAGTTCAAGAAAAACTTAAATGAACATCTTGTTCAACTTCATGGCAACGCAAGAAATTTTTACATGCAGAAGTATACTGAGGCATAGTGTGATAACATTGAAAACATTGCCAACTTTGATTAGAGTTTATAAAGAAAAACAGAGTTAAGTTTGTGTTAAGAGTGTTAAATTTTTTTATGGATCTTTTTCTATAGCCAAAAACGCAATATCTCAAATGCCCCTTACATTTTCATCATTTTGTAATTTGACTGATATACAGTCAGATATTGAAATATCCAGAAAATCAAGATAATGCATTAGTTGCATAGAATGGAGACAATCAGAAACAAATTTAAAAATGTAATTTGATGTGAAATCAATTTTAAAATCTGACATCATCTATTCAAAGGAACAAATGTATACTTTTATTCAAATTATTTACTAATTCAAATCTTTGGCAGGTGTTCTCATTTTCCCTCTCAAATTCAAACTAAATCAAGTCACCTTTGTTGGATCACATATGGGAGAAGAAATTCAAATACAATCAAAATTTTATTGAAAAATTTGGAAAAAAGCTGTAATATTTGTCATGATTCTAATTACTGATTCAGTCACTTTACATTTACTTTATTTAATAGCTTGATATCGTTATTTTAATTGATTAATTCAAAAATTTGCAAATACTACCAAATGTAAATTTTTATTTCCTTTTCTTTTCAAGTAATCATAAGCTTTATAGATGTTCATATATTTGAGTTAGAATAAAATTAAAATGTCTTAAAGCAATTGTTTTTCTTTTAGAGAGGCAACAGAGGTAAATACAGAAATCAACATCCATGATTTTGAGACATCATTGAAGGTAGAAAAAAAACTTTCCCGATGTTTAATAAAATACATGCTTTCTTTCTGTGCCATTAACTTCATACATCGTACAACAGGCCTGTACGTTTGATGCGTGCGATCGCACGTGCATGCCTTGGCGCACGATTAAAGTTTTCAAGGCATGCTTTTGATCGCACGCGAAAAGCTCTATTCAGAGCGCAAATTCCGTGCTAAAATTTCGACTTTTATGAAAATATTCTTTGAAAAACCTAAGGCCATATCAGAAATCCTTGTAAACAACGAAACAGATTGAAGAAAATGGACAACAACGTACAGAAAAGGAACAAGAAAAGAAAAAACTGGACGAAGAAATAACAATTGAAGAAGAACGAGACAGCGACTTTGACTTTGGCAGCGAGAGGCAGGGCGTGTTTGATGATTTTTAAAAGTGTAATATGATACGAAGATTGAATTTTAACCTCACCTTATTTAAAGTTTCACGGTAAGATTCCTGTATTCAACTTAAATACGACGGAGCTGTCTCCCCCGTAGTTCACACCATTATATCTATCGGATCTATCTTGCTCCATTTTTGGCACTGTCTTCAAATAATTTGCTATGAAAATGGATAATTTTAATAACGCTGATGAAAATGAAGACAAATGGAAACGGGTTGTTTTGAGATTGGATCATTTCCAGTTGGAGCACTAATAACGGAGACATTTGAGAACACTTTCCTTTCAGAAAGAGACTGATAGCGTTGTTTTCGTGAGTCAAATGTGAAGTTCACAGCGTTTCCAATGATTTTCATTTGAAAACGGATCAGTGTGAACGGGGACATAAATAAGCTTCGTTTTCTGCAGCAAAAACGGATTGAAATGAAAACAGGGTGGTGTGTACGAGGCCTGAAATAACACTCATTTCGGCCTAAAATTGTTATCTCACACCATCGCACGCCTAAAATTGTCAAGGCGTGCGAATTGCCGCATGCCTATGCCCACTGAAATTCACATGTACAGGCCTGTACACAACATAGACAGTATACGCAAGCACTTTTCATATTAATGGAGATATATTAGATAATTGTTCAATTTTCATTGTGATATTTGTTAAATAGTACCGAGTGTCCCAAAAAATGTTTTGCTGATTTTTTAAGTATAATGTTTTTCTTAGGGTGTACTTGTCACACTATGTCATATTGTCATGTACTTGTCATATTGGTAAAGATAGATAAGATGATTGTTCTATCTTCATTGTGATATTTGTTAACCAGATTTCCCAAAAAGCACCCTGCTGACCCCAACTCCATGCCCAAGGAGTGAACTTTGCTATGACATTATTGCTATAATATTGTACTTCCAGTTTGATTGCATAGCCATATTTATACATCGTCAATTAATTTCATGTGCAAAAAATGGCTCAATCTCAAAAGGTCATAAAAGGTAGAGCCTACGATAACCAAGAATCATTTTTGATGCATAAATTGGACTTACCATTGAGGTTTCAGAAAATGTTTTTGTGAATTTTGTAATTGTTTATAATTTTGTCCATTTACACAAGTTTTGGAGCTCTGAAACAGTATCTGCAGTACAAGACAAAGTCAAATAAAGTTGATATTTTAACAGCCCTTGTTTTGGTTAGATGCAAATCTTATTTGTACGATCTTGTGTACAATTACCATTAAAATAAGTCAAACATGTTCGCGAGGAAGAGTGTCACACTCATTTTTTAACATTTGTGGAAATGCCCAGAATTTCTAACGTCGGTAACTTTCAAATCATTTGAGTATATAATGGTTACACTTTTCAGGATTTATGGATGATTTGACATGGAATAACTCTTAAAGGAAAAAAATTGTTTCAGAGGATTCTCCTCAACATCATGGCATAAGCATTTTGATGACAATCGCCTCTTTTAAAAACACAACAAATTATTGATATTTAACAGAGGCCTCTTGTTTTCATTTTGAAATATTTTCGAGCTTAGCACCTCTATATTGTGGTGATTATACAACCGATTTTTAGGGGAATTGGTAGAACACTTTAAGATAATGTTTTTAGAATGGTAATATGGAACGCCTTGAGTTCTTACTGTTGTACTATTTTAGTATTTTTGATATTGAAAAAATTACGTATTTTTTAGACGCCCGGTATAATTCACTGATCCTTTTTCCTATCGTTTGATAAGTAATTTTGACATATGAAATATGAAGAGATCTTCAATTTTTTATTTCTCTAAATGAATTCTTTGCTTTGTAGTCACGATTGAAGACTAAATTTACGCAGCATAATCTTGACAATGATCCCATTGCTTCATTGTCCCAGAGTATTGAAGAAAAGGATTTTCACATTCGGTAGTTATATTTCTTTACATTAAATCATTGAATGAGTTATTGTAGCTGTATAACTCATGTTATACCAATCCAATATTCTAAAATTTCCAACGGAATTAAGTATGTCCAAGACAATTGACATCATTCCATTGCAGGCGCAACCAATGAAATAATTCAACTTTAATAAAGTATCAGTTTTTATACAACTCAGCAATTGTTTTTCGTATCCAATTTAATTCATTTCCATTTTACTATGTAACGAACAAAGAGTTCTTGCTGAATGTGTAACTGTTTAGATTTATTTTAAATATTCAAGTGCAAAATTACGCAGTATTTATGAAGTTAAGAAATGTATTAGATACAACCCATTTGCTGAATTTACATTTGTTATAGATTTAATTGAACCTTTTTGGAGAACACAAAGACTGAATGAATCTTTGAGAAGAATGAGTGGAACCATATTGTTCATCTAATTTATTTTGCTGCAAATAAATGTCAACGTAATTGTGATGCCATTAAATTATTTATTTATGCATGGTGCTTTCACGTAACAATATCTTTTAGTTTTAGTCTAAGGCGTTTGGGAGCATATTGAGACAAAATTGGGAAAAATTCAGTCCGCAAAACAGGCGCTGTGGTTGTTTAAAAAGTGTAACATGTTCTTCGTTCATCTTATTTACGTATAATGCTTGGTAACAGGGATATTTTAATTTTAGGGTGGGCATTATTTGGCAGAACGTACGGGGAGCAAAAGCATTGCACAGGTTCATGAAAAAATTTAAATAGAAAATTTAGCTCCTCTTCTCTGTGAATGAGATATTTACGTTATTTTTATAACGTAATAATTACCTCTTTATTTATATCTGCAAATAAAATTTGTCCATCTGAACTACTCTTCCCTCAAATGGCCGTCTTCGCCTTGACCTTTAAATTCTCTTTAAATTTGTTCTGCAAACATTTCATTAAAATGAAAAACTTGAATGGAGTTTCCTTTGATGGAGTAAAACATATGAGACCTTTAGAACAAAACATTTTGCATTTCTTTGCTGTATTATCTGTCACACCTTTATTATCTTTGCTTTATTATCTTACACATTTGTCTCTATGAATATCATTTCACTTTTCATTTTATTGAAACACCAATAGAATTACAAACATTTTGACACCAAAACATAGAGCATGAAGACCCTTTTGGGTTATTATTTTGCTGTGAAGATTATATTTATTGGGCTTCCTTTAAACATTTGTGCACCATTTCTGGAGAACCCGTCCTATGAGTTTGCTTTCTAAGTGAACTTTTAACATTATCACTTACTGACCTATTTAATTGTATAAATTCCCAGGTTTTATCTTACTATTTTAAATAATAAAATTCTTTGTTTTCTAATTTCAGTTTTTAGGAAGTCTAACATGGTTGCAATTTTTACTGGGATATTTTTATTAATTTCTGTTAATTTCCAATTTAACAATTCTTGTTTATGATGTAGGTATGTAGCAGACTATAACAGGATGCATGATTTGTGAAACATGGCACCTTTTTATGTCAAATTGTTGCTTTTTATATCAAAATACAATTTTATTTATTGGCATGGATATGTAGCTTTTAAAAGAATATGTAATGTTTACTTTTTATTAAAATTGTGACTATTGTCTTTTTTTTTTCCAGTTGTTTGCAAGAGGAACTGCATTCCAAAAATCTGGAACTAGAGTCCCTCAGCTTAAAAATAAATGCCAAAGAAGTAGATGCAAGAAAGGAAATTAGCGTTCGAAGAAGGTAATTTTTTGTTAGTATGCAAGTGACAACGATTTACTGTTATTTATTTAGCAAAACGTTGTACCGGCGTATTTGTTTGTAATTTATCGAGTTAAAAATATATTATATCGTGATCGAGGAAAGGTATATTAACAAAAATAGCTAGCAAACCTCAGTTTATGATATTCTTTTTTATTATTTGTTTATGATATTTTCATAGGTAATATTTATTCTTGTTAGATAAATGTATTAATTATTAATTTACTCTAATTAGATAAATGTAACGGTTGATTTACTTTTTGTTCAAAATATATCGAACTATACATTCTCAAATTATTAATCGTTTTCAAACTAACTTTCTGTGTTTGTTGTGTAATTTTAGTTTTGAACAAAAACTCGAGGAGAGCTTGCTTGCTGGAGAAGATATGAAAGACAGAATTTTAAATCTTCGAGAATATTTGCAAATGGAACGAGAATCGGTAAAGCCATCCTTTTATTTTTTGATAAATTGCGCCCACCACAGCCGCCGGCCCAACAGCGCCCCGCCCAGAAACTATAAAGGTCACTGCAAATGCGCCGCCCGGTTGAGGAGATTCCCCTAATTATATATAATGATTTTAGATAAATTATAAAACATTACTTTTTTCTCGAGAATTTAACCACATTTTGTTGGTGATGAGTTTTTATAAAAAAAAATTATCTTTCTATGCTGTTACTGGAAGGTAAAACAGGGTTTCTTGATGCTTTATTTCAGACACACCTTATATTTCATATTTCATTTTTCATTTTTATCAACTTTATACCAGACACACCTTATATTTCATATTTCATTTTTCATTTTTATCAACAAGGAGGGTTACCCTTCAGAAAATTAAATTCCTGTTTTTCAATACATATTAAAAATAAATGATAAAAACTATGAAAACCTATCACATATCATCATCATCTATCACATCTATCACATCTATCACATCTACTTATCATCATCATCATTATCATCATCATCTTATTTTGATTCGAATTTTACATAAAGAAACTAATCTACTTCCAGAATATTTCCAGAAATTTCTAATTGACTATCACTAAATAAAATTAACAATAGAAGACTGAATATACATGACTTTTTATTTTAATCATAAATTTAATTAACAATACTTGATAATTTAAGTAATTTATGTATTTAAGTACTTAATAATATAATATAACAATAATTTAAGAAAAATATTTTTAGGTTTTTGTTTTGTTTCATGAAACGTTTGGAAAAAAATCATTTTCTAAGTTCCTTTCTAAGACCCTTCTAGTCGACAAACATTACAGTTACATTTAATCCCATCCCATATTTTTATCATTCTCTTGAAAATATTAATGCTTTCTAAAGACATTATTTCATTTGGCAAGTTGTTCCATACTCTCGGTCCAAGGGATCTAAGGCTATTTGAGCCAAAAGTAATTTGATTTCGTCTATGATCTGTTATGTCAAATGGATTTCTCTGAGATCGGAATGCAGATATCCTGTATAAAGGAAGGGTTAAGATTTTTCATTGTTTTATAAATTTCAAAACTCTACGCACATTTCTCGGGCTCTTAAGCGAGGAATTCAATTTATTGTCGATCTTTAAACCTGATATTTTGACATTTGTATCTGTCGAGATACAAATGTTTTTCCTTGAATATTTATTTCAACTTTACTGCTATTTTCCCTATTTTTTGTTACAATTAACGCTTGGGATTTGCAATCATTTCATTTGAGTCCAGCCATTTGATGGCTGTATTAGATCCTCCTTCCAACACCTCAATAAGATCTAACATGGTGTCGGAAGAGTAGGTCAATGTATTATCATCGACATGTACTGTCAGTTGCTTTCCCACATGTAGCGCTGGCTAGTGCTTTATCTACATTGGCTCACTTCTTTCACCCTGAACGCACAACGATATAATATCACCCTGAAAAAAATTTTATCAAACCTTACAAACAGCATGTGACCCATGAATGTTTCTCAGGTTTAACAAACTTGTAGAAATTTTGCTCGGATATGTGAATGCATTTGCATGCTCTGCGGTTTTGACATAAATTCTTCTTGAAGTTGAATGTGAGGTATATGTTGTGTCACGCGATTCATTTTCGTCAAGCTTAAGCAAGGAGATGGAAGAAATTCGCACTGTTTTTACGGTAATTAAAAGGAACTCGCACTGCCTTTTACGGCAATTAAATTGTACATTCGATTTGCAGGAGGATAAATGTTTTTTATTTATTCAGATTTTTCCAGAAACTGAACAAGCTTCAAGTGTCAAATTCTTTATTTGGATGCTGGTTAACGTTTATTAAGATGGAAGTCATAGGGGTTGTAAAAATCGTAAAAGTGCCAATTTTCCGTAAATCGTAAAAGCGCAAACCCGCCAGTGTACAAAGTTACAGTTTCGGCAAGCTTGCCCACAGAAAAGGTGTTATCTAGGTGTTATCGTTAGGAAAGGATTACACGGAATGGCCTAGTTTGCATAATTGCGAGCCTGTTTTGTAAAACTTTCCATTTCAAACGGTTTTCTCGACTGGGATCTCTTTACAATAAAACCTCAATTTAACGGACACCTCCCAAGAATGGACACCTCCACGACGGACACCTCGAACAGCAACAATTTTCCTACATGTGTCGTAAATTCAAGGTAACAGTGACACTGTACATAAATATTTTTATAAGAAACCAGTATTGAGATTTCCTGGAAATTGCAATGATTATATTGCTCTATTGTTTTTATAACAATAGGAAACAATATAAAAGTTAAGAAACTCCAGACTGTTGTGTATTCTCTTTTTTTTTAAAAAAAAAATTAGTGTACAATGTTATCAGTTCAAATTTCCATGTTCTAGCAGCCCTTCCATGACTCCATACCAGTGGTAAAGGCAAGTCGTTAAAAATCACTGCATGTTTGCATAACATGGCTTATCCTTCGTTCGTGGAGGCAAGAGGCACCACGACGGTTTCTTTGAACTTAGTAAGGAATTTGGCTATTACCTCGGAGTCGAACTTGGATGAGATTTTGGTGAACGCGCTACGATCAGTTTTATATAAACATGATAGGTTAGCCTAGGTAAACATTGAGACAAAAGATAATCAGTTGCCATAAGTTTGTCATGAAATATTGTATATAGTGCGTTGAGAGCCTTTATCCCACAGAACTGGATGTATTTGCCAAATTTCATGTAATTTGGAGATTTTGATTTTCATGATTTTTGACATAAACTGACTAATTAGTTATTCTCGACTGATTATGTTTCTATTTTATTGTATGAAGAACTTAGAGAGCACAAACCAGCTCAGAAAAGATCTTGAAAACTGTGAAGAAGACAATGTTGGTCTCCACAAACGTTTAGGAGATGTGCAAAGCTCCAATTCTACAATCAGGTAACTTTATAAGACTTTTTAAAGTCTGCTCTTGCAAAATAATGTTAAAATAACGATAAATCCGATAACTAATTTTTTAAATAGTTTTGAAAAAGCTTTAAGTAAATAATTCTCATATTGATTATGTATCCACACACAACATGATTTGAAAATATAAATCTTTCCACACAGAACACAATTTTGTTTGTGCCACAATGTGTTCGCAGTTAACTTTAGTCACTTATTGATTTATTTTTCCCCGCTAGGACCATTACTTTTTGAATTTTTAAGTCCAATGAATTTTTACAGTTAGTTCTCTCTTTTATAAATATATTTTTTGTGATTATTTCAATATTTGTTATCAGTAAAATTGATTTAAATACTTCTAATTGGATTATTTTAACACAAATTGTGACCTTAAGTTATAAAGAAACCATTGCTGCATTTTTTCAGGTGTTTTGCAATTTTTCTGAGCTTAGAATTAACTTTTCCAAACTTAAAAAGCTTTTATTTAAAACAGTTTAATGCAGGTTTTTTAAACTGTATCTAGCTGTGTGTTTCAAAATTTTAGCTTTAAAGTTGTACACCAATTGTTTGCGTTGAAGAAAAGAAATGAGAAGTAATAAATAGACACTGATATATTTGTTTTTTCAGCGTTTTAGAAGCCATTTACATGATAAATTTCAACACGGGTTGAGTTTTGAAAATATGGATTATTTTGCTTTGCGTTTACATTAAATCTCAACTCGGGCTGAAATTAGGTCATATGATATGAATATGAATGCTTTTTTTTTTGCTAAGCATTGTACTTGAGCAATATATTTTATGTATAATGCAGAATTTACATGTATGATGCAGACGCTGACAATGATCGACCAGACCAAATCTAAAATACAAAATTCAAGAAGAACAATACTTTTTTAACAGAGAAATATTACTGTAAGCAGTCAATTTTCCACAGCACGCTACTGAGTAGTAACAAAGCAGTTGTTTCCGAGGACAAGGTGCGGAGTTGAAATTACTCCACTCTTAATATTTGTTTAATTATATACTTTTTGTCATTATCCCTTCTCTTACTTAGTAAAAAGATCAATGATCATTGAAAAATCTCACCAAAAACAGCCTGCTAATATCCCAGAAGGCAATACTCGTCCCCGAGTTGAAATTTGTTTTTGTTTTTGTTTACATGAGAATTTTTGATAGTCTCAGCCCGTGCCGAGATTTCAATTGAGTGCAACCCGTGTTGAGTTTCAACTCACCCCTTCTCATGACAACTGCATAAGTGGTTTGGCTGACAGCCGAGTTGAAACTCAGTCCGTGTTGAGATTTCTCATGTAAAGGGCCTCTGAGTTTATCTAAAAGCACACTAAATCACCGAAACAGATTTCAGTGTGTTGCAATCGCCATCAGACTCGTTCGAAAATATTTATGATTGACTTTTTATGTTTATTCTTGCACTGTACATCTTTGTTATTGCAGAGAAGAAAACGAATATCTAAAATCAGAACTAGCTATTCAAGTCGATTCTTTCGGGAGATTAGAGGAAGCATATAATCAACTGAAAATTTTGAATGACGAGCAAAGTGCTAAAAACGAGTTTTGTGAGCAAAGCGTTTTTGAAGCAAATTCTCAAATGTCTAGTCTGGAGACTCTAATTGACAAGATTCAGGAAGACAACCTAAGCTTAAGTGTGAAAAGTATACCTGCTGTAAGTTCACTTGCATGTTTAACGTTTAATTTCTGTACAATAACTATTTTACTGTTTAAACTCGATGTAAATTGTTTTGTCTATTGTATTGCGGTGGTATTTAGACAACGTTACTTTGTCAAATAGATATAAACTAAAGCATAAAAACTTATTTCCACAGACATTTGTTTGGATTTTTCATTGAATGGCACATTTCTAAAGTGACCATTGTGGAATCAAGATCTTCTTTATCTTTTAATGCTATCCCTGCCACTCTAGTTTAGGTGTATGTCATTATATTATTTATTCATTCTCCATTTTCTCATTTTGTATTATTTTATGCCTTTACCTAAGTTTTAAAATTGTAAATTTTCATTTGTAGAATATAACCTACTTACTTACTTACTTGCTCATAAAAGTGCGGACTATTCACTTCCTTTTTCTTCGATATTTTACAATCTATATTTTGTATAAAGATATATTACCTAAAATTAAATTATAATGACTTGAAAATTCAATAATCTTTGATTTCATAACATTTGCCAATCAGTAATATTGCAGAACATTGCGTCATAGTCGAAGACTCTGTGAAAAGTTGGTTCAGGACAACTTTTCAGACAATAGTTTATGATATTCAATATGATATTAAATCAAACTATCTTCACGATGTTGATAGAATAGCTGATGAAATATCTTATGAATGTCGAGATTACTTAAACCAATGACGTGATTGAAGAACTTGCAGGAAAAAGATTGATATGATGATTTTTTAAGCATATCTTACCACTGGAACCCCAATAAATTCCGTTCCATTTCCCCGCTGTTGCAGTCCCCCATTTGCAATCCTCTTACACTTCCACGGTTCCACTCGCAAAAATAGGCTCAAGTTATGAGTGGTTGTTTTCTGCCTCAAGGTTTTTTGGGTCTTCAGATACATTGAAAATATATATGTATACTTTTATCATTTTGAAGTACTGAGGATTTTATACTTATTTACAGGAAAATGGTAATGTGTATGATGCTTCTATAAAATGCACAATTGCTGAGTTTGAGATGAAACTTGCGAAGAAAGACGCAGAGATCCAAAGGCTTCAGGCTATTCTTGTTTCGAGGTCCAGCCACAATTTGGAATTCGCTGCTGGTAAGTCACTGGAGTCTGTATTCTATCCTATTCATTGGTTTTGAATTTTAGTGAAAAACCTACATTTAGCAATGATCAACAAGTGTAAAAAATTTAAGCTCAGAAGTATTCTTTCACCAAAAATATGTGAATTTCATATGCGTAACTGCTTTACTTCATGGATCTACTTATTACCAAACAGTTTTTTTGGATGACAAATATTTCAACACTTTAAATTTATATTTTAGATCAAGATGATGGAATTGACTCGCCATCAAAAGGAATTCGATCTGAGTTAACTGCTGTTCTGGAGCGCAATAAAATGAGGCATATTAAGCAGCAAGATTTAGAAAAAGTAATCTCCAATTTAGAAGACAATATTACGAAGTACTCAGATCAGATAATGGTGCTGGAAGAGCGACTTACTGACAAATTGTCATACATTTCACTTCTAGAAGGAAAGGTATCCCAAAAAAATTCCAGAATATCCGTTCTTCAAAATGAAACATTGAAACAAAACGAAGTAAAGTTACACTACGAGAAACAGGTAATTACACTAGGAAATGAGTAAGTATGCTCAGCTTTGTTTCATGAGTTTATAAGAAGATGTTGACAAAGCTTTTAAGGGGGGGGGCTATCACTCTGCTGACCCCAACACCATGTCTAAGGATTAAACTTTGCTATGATATTGTTACTGTGATATTGTACTTCCAGTTGGATTGCATAGTATATTTTCACATCATCAATGAATATTTATGAGCAAAAATGGCTCAATTTGAAAAGCTCATAAAAGGTAGAGCCTACAACAACCAAGAATCATTTTTGATGCATAAAGTAGACTTACCTTCAAGGTTTCAGAAAATGTTTTTGCGAATAGTGTAATTGCTCTGCCACACCCCAAAAATCTTCACCCAAGATAGCAACCTATATTTTCAGTATGCAAGTTTTGGACCTCTGAAACAGTATCTGCAGTACAAGTTATAATCAGATAACATTGCTATTTGAAATCAGCAGCCCTTGTTTGGGTAGAATGCAAATTTACTTTGCTCTATCTTGTGTAGAATTACAATAACAATAGATCAAACCTATTTGCGAGGAAAATTGCCACACCTTTTTCTGAAAATTTGCGGAAACGCTGTAACTTTTGAACCAGTTGAGATAAAGTGCTCAAATTTTGGGATTTTTCATGGCTCAATACCAGCTTTGAAACCCATCAAAATTTGATGACATGGTGGTTACCCTTTTCAGGATTTCTGGATGATTTGGCATGGAATGACTCTTTGACGAGCTGAAAATTTACACTAAATTTTCTATTTTTGAAATTTTAGTTGTTAAAAAAATCCGAAATAAATATTTTTATCTTAGTTAGCCTTTGCTTGCTATTTGCCCGTTTTAATAATGCAAATCAAATCAGTGGTTTTTTCGAAAGGCGATTAAATTAAACTTCTTTTTTAGGTCACACGGTCCATTTTATTCAAAATTTATTCGTAAAGTGAAATTGATGCATATTTTTCATGTTAAACGTCCATTGTACTCGACAATTTAATTTATTAATTTGTGGAATACTATTAACTACTACATTGGGTATATTATAAACGAAAAAAAATAAAATGTATTCTACACGATCCTAGAAAAGCATAGCTTAACCAGCCTGGGCCGTAAAGGTGAACCTTCTTAAGTCTACTTAAGTTCTCTTAAGTCTACTTAAGTTCTCAGATTCTAAAGGCAAGTCTCAAGTACTGTTTGAGGTTTTTTAGTGAAATGCTATGACATACCGCGTGTCTCAGAAAATTTTGTTGCCGTTTTATGTAAAATATCAATGAAAGTACAACAGTAAGCGATCAGAAGGCTGCATATTTCCAATTTAGAAAGATTAACTATTTGTTTGCTACAAATTTCTCCAAAATGGATTGTATATTATCCAAGATATGGAAGTTGATAACTCAAAATTGTTTTGAATCAAAACTTAAAAACATCTGCATCTTTATTACGACTTGTCGGGAAAATATTTATCTCATGCTTTTGGAGAGTAGCTTTTAAAAGGCTTTAACTTTTTTTCTAAATATTGTTTATCTTTGAGATGCAGTCCATTTGTCTAGGGAATATTTAAATAAAAGAACTTGACAATTGCATAAACACCTGAGAGTATTGAGTATTCACTTTGGCTAAAGGATTTTATGCTGTCCGAACGTTCGAGTTTTGAAATGAAAATATAAGAAAGAACATTTCACTGATTTTAAAAGAAATGTTTTTAGAAACTACTCCTCAAACCGATTACATAAACAAGCTCACGAAAAGTGCCTGTTTTAAGGCAGCAAAACGTTCATATTATGCAGAGGCTTCTTGTTTTTACTTCGACATTATTTGGAGCTTTTGATTTCCATGTCTTGATGAATGTACAATCCATTTTGGAGAAATTTGCAGCCAACTTTAGGTTAATATTTCTTTATTGCAAATATGTAGCGCCTTGGTTGCTCGCTGTTGTTATTTTCTTGATAATTGTAATGAGACGGTGACACATTTTGTTTGGGACACCCGATAGTACATTTCTTTGCTTTTCTACAGTGTTTGTGTTCGTTTCGAAAATTTTCCTGAACAAATGTTTTAACAATCTTTTGGAAAAACAAAATTATTGAAAAATTAATAAATTTTGTAATCGTTTTAGATTCAGGAAAAAGATTTTCAGATACAGGAACTACATAAGGATTTGCGTTCTCGAAACGAAAGTCTAATGGAATCCACGTCTCAAATTGGAAAATTTGAAAGTTTTGTGAACGAAAAACTTCTAGAAATCTCACGTTTGGAAAAAACAGTGCACGATAAAAATGTGGTTAATGAAAGAAACAGAAAACTTATTGATAGAATGCAGGCTCAAAATCTGGAAAATTGTCGAGAGCTTGAAATGCATGTCGAAAAAGTAAGTCTCCATCGATTTTTGAAATATTTTTAAAATTATTTTGGAGTCACGTATTGAAAGATTGATTGTGGGTGACCTTCGATAGATCAAGTGAAAGAGATTGCTTTTTTATTTGATTGAACTGGTTGACT
>JAYJMH010013912.1:0-22041 GCA_036873815.1 Phacellophora camtschatica | reverse complement strand
GAAGAAAAACAAACATCATTTCTGGATGAGTTGTGGAGTTTAAGCAGTAGGCACTGTGGAAAAGACTTTTGTACCTGGCGTGGTGAGTAATTTTTCATGTTGATTTTACATAAATTATTACCGCTTTTTAAAAAAGGTAAAAAGGCTTTTCTGCAACTTTCAACTTACAATTTCAACAAACTTTGTTTACGAGAAAAATTTCAAAATATGCGATATTTTCATTTTGCCTTTGAGTTGAAAAATCAAATGAAATATCAGCTTGTTTTTCAATTTACCTTGTAAAATTAATTCATCAGAGAAATATAATAGGCATATAATTACACCAACTATCTAATTTTATCCAAGAAAGTGTTTCATTCATCCAAATTTGACTTGCGAAGATGGATTTTTCACTGTCTTGCTCGCAGCTCGCAACATGTTTGATCCGCTTTAAAGTTTCATGAAGAAAAATGGTTTAGAATTAAAAACAAATTGTTTCTATTTAAAGTCAACATCAACAAGATAAACCGAACAAATTTTCCGTTGTTTTTTGTCAAATTTGAGGTACGATAGAGCAAGAAAACCTTGACTGTAGTTTGGGTGATATTCGTGGAAGGACAAGAAAGCCGTAGCCATTTTCCAACAGTTAAACCGTAACCGTTCGAATACTTTTGCTACCTAATATTTTGCGGACCAATAATTATCAAAAAGAGGCTGCTAAAAGTGACAAGTTAACGAGTCTCGATGTAGCGGTTATCAGATCTGGCAGAGCGAATCGAGACTCGGGCAACAAGTCTAAAATACTCCTACGCAAATTAGAAATTAAAAACATCCTCCTTCGCAGAGGTGAAAGCATCTTCCTCCGCAGATAAAAAAGTGTTCGCATTAAATAAAGTGTTCGCATTGCTCCTGAATGCATCAACTGGTAATGAATCAAGTTGGATTCATACCTGAAATGCAGTTAATTACTTCTTGGACGTATTCATACGTGTTTAAACTCCTCCTGACTGAAGGTGTAACGTTGATATCAAAGAACGGAGCATATTCTGCAAAATTCTGAAAAAAGAAATATTTAGCTTCAAATAAATTTAATAGCAATATTTAACAGCAATACACAGTGCGATAATGATTGAGGAAATTTATGTCAGAACTCGTGGTTAGCAGCAATACACAGTGTGTCAGATCGTAGGTCTTCTTAGGTGGAGGCCCTTTACATGTCAATCTGAACAAACGGTATAATTTTTCTGTGTGGATAGAGAGAATGAAGTAAGTAAGTGTATCGGTCGCAGCCGGAGGCGACCCGAAGGTGGACCAAAGGCGGCCCAAAGGCGACCCAAAGGCGACCCGAAGGCTCCTCTTTCTTTAGCAACAATCTTTTCAGATAGGGGTGGGCGCTGAACTACTCCTATGTCTGGTCAGTTTTGGCCACAGGCCCTTCAGTGTTAACCCATACTCATTTAACGACCTCGAAAGGATGGACAGCTAAGTTGACTGTGGGTTTTCATGTTAGAAGTTCCGACAGCTGGTCCCGAACTCACGCCCTCACGAGTTTGGTTTCAAAACACAGAGCCCAAGGCAGGTGGCCTTTGATCACTGTTTCAATCTGTATAAAAACTATTGCGTTTACATACATGAAAGTTTCATTCCGGCATGAAACGACGATATGGAATATCATGCCGGCATTATTTTAATGTTTCCTTGACGTGGCTTTCCAGTGCAAACGCAACAGTGACTCAAAAACCAGCAGTCAATATAAAACTCAACCCGGGATGATTTCCATGTCAGGTCTTATTTCAAGAATTTCTAAGCAGATTGAAAAACCTGTTTTTTGGCGAACAATTTCTCTATTAAACTTACAAAACATATCAAGCGGTTCAGGTCTACCTCATGTTCCGGTATATCATTGTTAATTTCTACATCAAGTACTGCAGCTAGCATGTATGTCCAAGATTTAGCTGTATTCACGAAATTGTATCCACCTGCAAAAAGAGACAAGAACAATTTACACATAAATTGTTAATGAAAAGAACACATTTTGATCACCCCAAAACACACACAGTCTGGAGAGAAAGTAGAGATTTAAAAACCAGCATTTTAGTGTCAGTTAAAATTGCCTACATTAACACGGAGAGTGCACATATATGAACTTTATGGCATTTTTTTTTAACTTAAGGTCCACATGCTTGCATATTTACCTTCCGCCATTTCTTCAATAGAAATGAAACGCAGATGCCCTGCCATAATTTTACCGGGTGGGCCAAAATATGATAAAGCGATCGGCAAGCTAAGATATAAAGTACTCGTCGGGTTTTAAAAAACCAAGCACGTGCTTTAGAAATCATCGTGTGTGTTTTCTTTTTTTCCCAATTTTTTATTATTTTTTTCTACCACCTATGCATTTTTTGTGTCCTACTACCCATGCCGGAACGAGAAAGAAAAAAGAAAGGTAAAGATGCAAGCAACTCTTTCTTCCTTTCTTCCTCGTTAGGGCATTAATGGTAGGACACAATAGAAATGCATGGGTGATGGAAAAACAAAAACAAACATAGAAAATACACACCATGGTTCCTAAATCCTGAATTAAGCCTGTGAACTAATTTATCGGTAAGATAGAAACTTAGATGAGAACATCTTGTTCAATAATGTCTTGTCCAGTCCTTGTTTAGTCTTTTATTTAACGAATCATTAGTGAGAGTTAGAGCAAAGCATAAACTGGGATCGATCGTGGACATTCTCGTGGGTAAAACTCCCAATTACTTCGTAATTATTTATTTCACTGACCAAACGACAACTAGATTTTACTGAAAAAATTTTTCTCGTCCAAGTTAATGTTTTACCGATCAATTTGCGCATTAATTTTAAAATCCACTTCATATTTTTTATTTTATAACTCGTCAAAATCCTTGACATTTTATTTGCTCATCTAGTATTAATATTAAAGATGCCTTACTAGGGATTCTGGGACAAGAGAACTTACAATTTTATGGATAGGAACAAGGAAACATTTTATATGTTTAATGGGGATGAAGGAAATATTGAAAGTATTTTTTGGAGTTTTGGGGAGCTTTCAGGGCATAATTTTAGGGAACTTTTAAAAAAGCCCAAAGGAACTCTGTTAAAATTTATCACGGAACTAGGGAACAAAGACCAGACCTGGAAGGGACTCACTGAAACGATAAAAATTGCTACTCACCACCACCAAGAATAATCATGGGACGTTTCCAGTTTCTTAAATACTTAACACAGTAGGCCAAGCTCTTGTTGGTTAAGTTAAATCCTCCAATTGGGTCACCAGTTATCGTATCTGCACCACACTGACAAACGATCACTTCAGGGGTATATACATCTTTGATTTTGCTCATTATTCTGAAATTTTTCGATAATTAATAAAAAATTATCAATCTGCAAGTTTTTAGGGTGTGCTTATTACATGTAGACCCTGTCCACACAGCTGCGTTTCACATTAAAACATATCAAATTTGCTCCGTTTTCGGTTTTGCGTTCACAGTGCACGTTTTTTATAAGAACAGCTTTTAAAAGAAACGCCAGACTAAGATTTGGATCACATTGATTTGGTATCTCAGAAATTACTTTAAATTACTTAAAAGATTTTTGAGACCAAGTTATTATGTTAGTACCCCCTTGGGGTCCGTGAAGCCGTTAATATTGGTGGGATAGAAGCCGCAATATCCCCATAAAAGTTTGTTATGGCCAAAATGAATATTGGTAATATGGGTATTTTTCGAAGAAATTTTGTCCTAACAATGGGTTCCAAGGCATATCTAAGCTCGTAGAACTGTTACTGGGTAGCTCTCTGAAAACGGAGTGGTGGCAGACCCGCGTCAGATCGCAAGTCACGTACCCCCGGGGTGGGGGTTGCAAAGTTGTAAAAATCTGTCCGGAAATAAGAACAATTCCAGGCTAAAACTGAAGATAGATATATCTTATAAAAAAAGTTTCTCTCTAAACATCTATTTTGAGCTCATTTATTTATGACAATCTTTTTCAGATAGTTTTATTGATGAATCTCTTCATTTTCCCCTCCCCTACACTGCGGACCAGAAACTACGGACGGACTATGACGGAATCAAGAATTGGAAATCTCGCAGGGGCGAGTACAACTTTGTCAAATCTAAAAAAGTTGTGACCTCTTGTTTTCCTTTGGCTTGCTTTCAATGGAGAAGTGCATCGATATCAAAATATTTTACAGTAAAAATTGTAGTTGTTATTTTGGAAGCATCTTGGAGTTTCGTATTTTCTATAATAAACCCCCTCCTCGGCGTTTATATACTTTATAAAATTTAACCGAGAATTCTAATTAGAAATGAATCTGACAGTTGTTGCGTCCCGTTATTTTGCGTTTCGGTGTGTTTTCTAATAAACGCCAATTACCATTTCTATGTCAAAAAGGCCCAAGGGGGCAGTACCATCCAACTCGGATAGGGGGGCGTGTCCAAGGAATTTTAGCTGACCCAAAAATACTATGGAACGAAAACACAAACCCAAAAATATAACAGTATGAGTGATGTTGTGATGCAATTTTGCTTCCTGTGACATCCTTTTTAGTCATATTTCTATGCTATTTCTTAATACTTTACCTAAAAATATAAGATTTTAAAATTTTGAGCCAAAATTATATTTTTTAAAGAAATTTTCAGATTTTCAGACCCATAAATAGATTATCGAAATCTCAGACCCAAAAATATAGGGCACGCCCCCTATCCAAGTCAAGTGGTACTTCCCCCCTCCCTGGGAAAAAGGCAAGGCGTTCGTTCATGGAGACTTGGATTATTTCGAGAGAAAAAAGATTTGCTTCTGTGCTCCGACTGTCTGAGATTTGCAAAAATTTTGAGATTCTTGAAAAAGCAACAGCAACAACGAAATTCAACATTCACCAGGGTTCTGTGCCCCATTCATTGGTTTTGTGTGACACACAAGGCAGAAATGGCTGCCTCAACAGTGAAAAAGTCAGCTCTCTTTGTATGTTTAGGCAACATCTGTCGCTCAACCATGGCAGAGGCAATTCTCAAGGCGCAAATAAAAGAACGTGGGCTTGAACTGCAGTGGAAAGTGGACAGTGCAGGGACAAGTAATTATCACAGTGGAGGCCAACCAGACCCAAGAACCATGAAAACTTTGAAACGTCATGGCATCATGGATTATCATCATAAAGCGAGGCAGATAACAATGAAAGATCTAGATGAATTTGATTACATTTTGGTAATGGATGATGATAATTATGACGAGGTTGAAGGACTATGCAGTGGAATGAAGGTTGCATCTAAAATCAGGTTGTTTGGAAGTTTTGATGAGGGTGCAAGCTCAGACCAAGTACCAGACCCCTATTACGGAAGAGGTGATGAAGGATTCGAAAGGGTTTATAATCAGTGTGTGAAATGTTGTGAAGAATTTCTTAGATGGGCAAACAAATGAAATGTATCTAAAACCTAATTTTTAATCATTCATTGACAATATTAATAATAATAATTTAATAACTTTTCTAACAAATGCTAGTGTAGAGTCTTATTCTTCAAAAATTCAAGAGCTTGTTAAAAAATGAAAAATAAGAAAAAAACATTTTACTTACCTGGAAAATATGTAAATGTATTGCTTGTCATCTATACCTGCTTTGAGAGGAACATTTACAGTGTGGTATCTGCCACGCCCATGGCCAACATCTGAAATCTTTCCAGTACCTTTGAATATGTGGATATGATGTTTTGGTGGTTGTCAAATTATTAAATCATCAATTAATTATTAAATTATAAATAAATTATTATTTTTCAATTAAGTCAGCTGCTGGCCCCAGAAAATTTTGAAAGTGGGGTGTCACAAAAATGTTTCAAAGTTGAATTAGAAATTTTTCTAGTAAGCTCAGCTTTGCAGACTGAATTTCCCAATAACATGAAATTGCTGAGTAAACACTGTTTTACATTTCCATGGTGCCATCCCCAAAGACTGCCCACCCAGGTGCTCATTTTGAAACAATTGATTTGAAACAATAAACTTGGCTCCAGACATATACTTGGTTTCCTAAAATTTTGGCCAATTTTAGCACTAAATGTTTCTTGAGCATTTTTAAAGCTATATAAAGTTTGTTGGTTGTAAACTATTTCTGTTTTTGATTGTAAACTATTTTATAGAATAATGTTGTTGTATAAGTGACTTCTGAGCCAAAGTACATTATATGTAAAGTCCACACCGAATATTTGTGCCAAGATGCTGGATTTCTCTGGTGGGAAAGGATACATGGAATGCAGCCTGGCCTCTGAGATCCAGTTTCTACTATTTTATGGCACAAAATAATAAAAATTTCATGAGACTGAAACAGGTTTGTAAAAAGAAGAGTTTCTCAGCTTTAAGCTTTCTGATGGGTTAATGCAGTTTCTTAACTTTTTGGTGATTTTAAGGGCTTAGTTTCTTATAAATGGTTTCTTGAAATAATGCACGAAAAGGACAAAAAACTGAAACACTATTTTAGGTTCAATACTATTCTAACCTGGATAAAACATACATATTTAGTATATGAATTATAATAAGAATACCTGGAAAATATCCATTCTCAAATTGGTGAAACGATACAGTCATCACTTTATCAGTGCTTGAGAATGCTTCCTCTGTGCCTAAAAATTAACCAGGCACATTATATACCTTGTTCAGTGTTGGAACTAACCACAACCCCTAAATGATTACATTGTAGGATCTACAATAACATATATCTATAAATGGTTATAATTAATAAATAAATAGATCATTAATAAACAAAACAATAAATAAGATCCTTGAAGATCCACAATTTCAACATACTCACCATCACCGTGGTGTATATCTAAATCAACATAAAGAATTCTCTTGAATGTTTCCTTCAACTTCAGAATTGCAAGAACAATATCATTTACGTAACAGAACCCAGCAGCTTCATCTCTATAATAAGGAAAAAACATAACATAACATAACCCAGCAGCTTTATAATAAGGAAAAATTCACAATAATTCAGGAAACAAGCAACCTTGTACCCAGGGATATTTCATGAAAAACCTACCTGGCTGTTATGCATTTTCATTGGCTTATGAGAAACAATAATCATGGAAATCAAAATTCAAATGAATCTCGAGAGATTGCAAAATTTGAACATGAAAAACAGTCAGCGAAAGTAGAATTCTTAAAATTAATTATTTTGATGTAGCATGAATTAGCAAGTTCACATAAATTTATGGAAAATTTTCAGGTAGGCACCAGGGCTATTTCTTTTGAATGAAATAGTCCTGGGTATGAGGTTGGAAAGCAAGTTATTTGCTTGTTTCTTATAAGTGGGACTTTACTGTGTATCTTGATAAAAAAGAACATGTAATGCTTCATTAAAAAAAAATATCTTTTCATACATAACCTTGTATTACCTGTGAGCATGGTGCCACCCTCCATTCATATTTATTGCAATTTTGGCTTCCCTTGTATTCAGCAGTTCAGCGCATTGCATAGATGCACCAGCAAGCATTGCTACATAATCATATATCCTATTAAATGGTGTACAGTCATAACCTACAATAAGATTGAGATACAGATATATATGTTTAGCATATATTCCAATATGGAAATTAATGTCACATTTATCAGCCATTTTCACACACACACTCATCCTCATAAAAATTGTTGCTTTTTGTATTTTTTAACTTATTGACAGCCCAAAGTAGATAACCAGGGCTTTAACATGTCCGTCAGCACCGGAATGATGAAAAAGACTCACATGAAATTTGTTGCCATTTCACAGGAAATTTTGGGCATACTCAAAAGAATGCAAATGTGAAGTTTATATTCCTGTTACCTGTTTTCTTTTATTTGCAACTAAAGTTTGTGATATGTTCTGTTTCAATGACATCTTTCACTATTACAACATGTGCACTTATATTGCTTATTTACAATAGAATTTTGATGCTACAAGTGCTTGCCAGGTTGCTACAAGTGCTTGCATATCATTTCAAGACCAAAAGCCATCAGAAGCATAACATAACAAAGAGAATACCAAGGAGGAAAAACGTTACGAGAAATATTTTCATTACTTTGATGTATTTATTGTTTTGCTTTGCAGAAAGTTTATTCGCCAAATGCTTAATATGAAAATCTGACATTCATTCGCTATTTCACAGTTAGTTCCAAAGACTAGATGGGTGAATGTTCTATGTTCATTTCAATTACTCTCTGGTTGTAACACCTTTTCTTTTCCATTTCCGCTTTTCTAGAAATGGTTTCCGTTTCTAACTCTTTATTTGTCTCTACATTCACATGAGTAACTCTGACATCAAAAAGGGCTGTTTGAAAAAACTCTTGCTTTCACATCCAGTCAGGCATTATCTTCTACATTAGCAGATGATAAAATGAAGTTTTCACCCGTGACAGGGATTAATTTTGGCTCAATGGCCAGACTTCAGAGAGTAGCTTTGCTTAAAGATTTCGAATTTCATTGTGTCTCTTATGAATGAAATTTCTTGCAGTTTAATGCATGTGTAATGTTGAGTGTGCTGTTACAGGGGCACTTACTTGGCAAGCCTTTCAATAACATATTGTATCTTAATGAGATTGCGTCCTGAAATTCTTCTTTATTCAGGACATAGACTTCGAGAGGAAGAACCGATAACCTTCATCTTCGAGAGGAAGAATTGATAGCCTTCATCTTTGAGAGGAAGAACCGATAACCTTCATCTTCAAGAGGAAGAACTGATAACCTTCATCTTCAAGAGAAAGAACAGATAACCTTCATTTTTGAGAGGAAGAACCGATAACCTTCATCTTCAAGAGGAAGAACCAATAACCTTCATCTTCAAGAGGAAGAACCGATAACCTTCATCTTTAAGAGGGAGAACATATAAATCTATTTGTTTTCTTACTGTGATAGTATATTTTACTTTCTGTTCACCACCTCTAAACGGCCTTCTTTGACCTTTTTAGTGTTGTCCCTGCCATCCTCACATAGGTGTCTTTAATTGATCTTTAAATTGTTTTTAGTCTTTTCTTTTACATTTGATAAATTGTCAGTAAGTAATTTTTCATCCATGTATATTGTAATTTGTAAATGACTTTTATAAACTCTTAACTGACAAATTAATTTTGATATGCAAACTATGCTGAACAATGCTGATCCATAATCATCATCACAACTCACGACATTGTGTCATCACATGATCACCATCATATTTCATCACAACTTACACACAACCACTGCACAGCCTTACTATTTACATCTACCAATCACAACTCTTCACCTAACATTCAAATTTTTGTAAATTTTGCTATTTTGTAACTTCGTTTATTTAGCTCTGAGGAAGCCCTGTATGCCAGGGAGAAATATTAGCAACAAATATTGTTAGATTTATCATTTTTTGTGTCGTTTTTTATTTTATTTTGCTGAATATGTTTTGTATTATATAGAAACAGAATTTCTATTTCACCAATCATACCTAACCCATGTTCCTCGAGTTCACATGAAATGTCTGCTAATTGGTCATGAATATCATCCGTATTGGGGTTATTTGAAGCTAGTTTTTCTTGTACCTGTTGCAGGCAATCTATGTATTTCTTGCAATGAAACAATTCTAAACTTTCTTTGGCTGCATAAAGAGGTTTCACTAATCTGGAAGAAACAAAAGGCCTTTCTAGCACAATATGCATTTTAAGAGGTGAATGCTTAATATTAAACAAATTTGTTTTACTAGATTCATTAGTGAAACAAAGACAATTCAAAACACTTTTCATGATTTCTTAAATGATAACTATTCAATATTTATTCCATATTAATGAGACTAATTCCATGTCATACATAAACAATAACATAGAAAACTTTCGGACTCAAAAGTTTAGAACGTTTATTATCATTTCTCCACTCTACTGTGCATACTGTACATTATCAATTCTCTACTGGTGCATTCCCTGCTGTGTGGATACATTTTTGTTTCTCTACTCTCATTCCAAGAACACACATAATCATTGCATACAACATATTGAAGAAAGACAATAAGAAATTTACCTCATCTTTGAAATCAAACCATATGCCTCAATAAGGTTATGCACCAATGACCCCTTTGTAAATCAATAAGAGAAAAGGTGTGAAAAAGTACATCTGAAAAGTATCTTATGTGACAGTTTAAAATAATCAATTTATATTGTTGGGCATAACCTTGGGAGGCACTTGACTTTTTTTTGGTAGGGGTGTGTGGACAGTCAAAGTTTTTTTTACCCATATATAGGTAATTGAATTTGTTTGAAAACCCATCCATAGGTAATAAAAATATGGCTAAATTATGACCAGTAAATTTTTGTTACGTATGGATATGAAATACAAAATATATTCAGAAAAGAAGAACAATTGTGTGATAAAAAAATCAAACTGAACCTTTGCAAAGCACTTGTTAGAATGATCTTGATGCCAGTCATAAATATGCAGAACACTTTCCTTCATTTACAGGGGTGGCACCAGGATATCCCCCCAAAAGGGGTGGTGTCATCTATCTAAGTAACACATCTTATCTGCATCTAGGACCTGTACTTGATGGTGTATATGTTAATAGTGTAAATACTGTATAATATAGGCATCGTACTGTATATAGCTGTCGCCATCAAGTGCACTCTCTGTTTATTATTATGCTGTGTGTATATAATGTTACTATATGTTACTATAAGTATGTACTATAATATAGTTTTTACAGTACCCTAATAATACAATATGGTGTATGCTCGGTGCATATACTGTGACGCTTTTTAACCCTGCTAGGGGGTCAGAGAAATAAAATGTCAACATGACGTTTTCGGTAACAAAATCGATGATTTGATATGTTTGCAGCCCTGACCTGATGAATATATGATTTTTATTTAGACTATACTTAATTTAATGTTTAATCCAAAATACAAGTAGTCAGGTGTTTCATACTTACCCGACTTCTAATCTTTGGAGAAGTATTACAAGCGTCTAAGTATTCTTCAGAATACATATACACAACTTCCAATGATTTCGTGTCCGCCATGTTTTTAATTTTGGCGCGAAAAAGTTCCCCACGAAAGTTATTGCCGTCTCCAGCCTTAGCCGCCTAAGCCCGCAGCCTCCAACCGCTTTCGTGTGGCCTCATTTTTTGGAAGTTTGAGATTGAGGTCATTCTGGAAAACTAAGGGAAGAAAACCAATGTAAGAAATACGAAATTAGTTCTTTGGGGTCTTTGGAAAAATGTAGTTTGGAAAATCACAGAGAATATACATCCTTCGGGAAAACTAATGTGAGAAAAACAACCGATAACTATAAATCCTTCATGGCGATATCTGTTAGTGTTGGAACGTAACTCACAACCCCCGCACAATCAAATATGTCTGGGGAAAACTAATTTGGAAAATGACAGAGAAAATAAGTCTTTGTTGGCCTTCGTCCTTTGGGAAAACTAATTTGAGAAAAACAACTGATAACCTGAAATCCTTGGTGATATTTGTTAAAAAGTAAATCACAATGAAATTATGTCTTTGGGGAAAACTAATTAGGAAACTCATAGAGAAAATATATCCTTCGGGAAAATTGTAACAAAAACAACCGATAACCAAAATTGACGATAGTTGGTAGAAAATAACTCACAATTCCCTCACAACCCAATACGTCTTTATGGGAAAACTGATTTGGAAAATAACAGACAGATAAAACAAATCTTTGTGGGCCTTTGTCCTTCGGGAAAACTAACTTGATAACAAGTGGTAACTAGAATTCCTTTGCGATATTTGTCAAAAAGTAAATCATAACGAAACAATGTCTTTGGTGAAAGCTAATTTGGAAACTCACAGAGAAAAATACTGATGACAAGACAATTGATGGAAATTATTAAAACAAGCGGTATGAAACCCTGCAACATAGCTGCTAGCGACTATTGACGACGATCGACGACCCTTATACTCGAACACTGTTAAAATCACAGAGTCAGAAGTTTTGGAGTTACTTAAGTCTCTGGATGGCAAGAAGTCAACGGGTGCATTTTGTATTGTATACCACCAAAACTTGTTTCTTTAGCTACGAACGAACTAACTGTAGCCTTTAACAAAGTCTATCAGCAGCAGCATTCACAACCACAGATTTCCAGACAACGTAAAACACGCCGCAGTGCACCTCTTGGATAAAGGGGATCTAATCGTACCCCTGAAATTTTTTTCAACCAGTTGGCATTCTTAAGACGTTTTTTAGGGTATTTAAAAAATTGCTGAAAAACCAACGAGCTAACCCTTCCTAAATGAAATCCTCTCAGTCTTCATATAAGCATCTAGGAAAGCATATGGGACACAGCATTGTGTATTAATACGTATCATTGTAGATTGGAGACTGAAAAATGATAATGGCTAAATTGTAAGTGCTATTCTAATGGACTTATCCAAAGCTTTTCATTGTATTGCCTTTTTTTATTGTATTAAAAACGCGGCACTGTAGAACTATGCTGACGTGATACACAAGCGCACTTTATAAAGACTGTACCGCATTTGATCAGGGTACTGGAAGAGGAAGACGGTGGCGCTCTGACTTCTTTGAAAGAAAATCAAATGATTACAAATCCAAACAAATTTCATGCTCTTATAGTAAGAAAAACAGGACAAACACTTGTGGAATAAATCTCCCGGTAAAAATAATCAAATGAGAAGAAACAGTGAAATTACTTGGTCTTAGTGTTCAGCTTGATTATTAACTAAATTTTGAACCACATACTTCTGAACTTCGTAGAAAAGCTGCATCACAGCTCAATGTTTTAAAAAGACTTCTGGCGTTTATCGGCTTCACAGGAAAGAAAATTCTTGTTCAAACCCGTGTATACTCGAATTTTAATTACTGTCCCTTAGTTTGGTGTTTTTCATCTGCTTCGTATTTGCAGAAAATTGAAATAATTTAAAGTGCCTTGAGGTTCTTATATCATGATTATTCTATTTCATATAGTCAATTGTTCTCTAAGTTAAGTACGTGTACAATATATATTTCCCGTCTAAAACTCTTATGTGCGGAAATTTTCGAATCCTTCATTTACGCAGGATTTTTTCAAATTAAAACTATCAAACTATTCGTTGCGAAATCCATTCGATTTGCAACATTATCGGCCTAACCAAGTCACATTTGGCACTAATAGCCTAAGATCCCCAAGGCCTCAGATTTGGAGCTATAATTTCCAAACGACATCAAGACAACAGATAATCTGAATATTTTCAACAAAAAATGGGAGGGTCAGAATTGTAAATGCAATTTCTGTAAATGCTAAGGAAATTTTTCTCCCACAAAGTTTATCAAGTTATCGATGTAGATTAGTTTTCTGTAAGTGGTGTTATTTTATAAACTTTCTCATTTATTTTTTAGATTATTATTGAGAATTATGTAAAAATATTTTCCTTTTCTTTCCAATGGAAAATATATTTTTCGGCAAAACTAATTCCAGAAAAACAACCGATGACTAGAATTCCTTGAAGATATGTGTTAAAAAGTAAGTCACAATGAAATTATCTTTTTGAGGAAATCTCATTTTGAATTTGTAGAAAATCTATATCTTTGGGGATAAATAACTAGGAGAAAAAAATTCGATTAATCCAAGTTCTATGTCAAAAGAACCGAAGAAATAAATTTGGAGTAAGCTGCTACAGAAAAAGCAATTTTAAATTATGTTTTCCTTTTGGGGAAAACAGCCAGTGAAAGCAAATTTTTCAGCAATGTATTTGTAGAAGTGTTTTTAAATTCTTCAAGAACGCTTCACCAGCCTATTCTTCGGAAATGTTCCACCGTGCTGACCAGAGTGTGCCTCGAAGATCGAGAGACAAGTCAAATCTCCCCTTACGTAAAAGTAGCTCAGATCAAAAATTTCCATCTTACCTAGGGCCTAAGTTATTGATCTAAAATATAATTATCCTCAGATCTAAAATCCGCAAACAATATGAATACTTTTAAACATAAAATCAAAAATTGTTTCATGCAAAACGTACAAAAAAAACAAGACAGTGTTTCTATCTACAATTAATATCCATTGCAAATGATATATCTATACTTTATCACAAACATTAATGCATTTAGGATTATTATCTTATTATTTTAATTTTATCTTATTGTTTACGACATACCTCTAAGGGAATCAAGTATTTTCATCTTATTGTTTACGACATACATGTTACGGAATCAAGGCCTTCTCATTGTCTTTATTTCTGTTTTTATTCATTCATTTCTTATTCGTTTTTTACTTTACGAATTGTGTAAAATTTTATCCTTTTATTTAAATTTTAAATTGTAAACTTTAAATTCTGTGGCGAATAAAACTTACTTACTTTACCTGTTTGAATACCAATCTCCGTTCGAATTTCATGCGGTTCAACTTTTCTCATTTTGAAGCAAGCCACCAGCCCCCGGCCACCAAACAACAACTGCAACAGCAGAGTTGTCTTTCTGAATAAGAAATTTAAAGTTTTAAAGATGTTGCACCACGAAAGGAAACAGTAAGTAGTCTTTTCGGTATGTATTTCTGGGATCTAAAAATTTTATTCTCCTCTCCATTGACTTTATTTGATTTAGCTGACCGATGAGTTTGACACATCATGTCATGGCATATGTAATATGAATGGCAACATGGCTACCTACTGGATGTATTCATCCCATCCATTTCTTCCATCATCACAAAAAACCATTAAAAATATAAAACCAAAAACCTTTTATATAATGGTTTTGATTTTGATTGGTAAAATGTAATAGGTATATATACCTAACTAGTTTTATAATGGTTGTGATTCTAGCTGGTACCCTGGTAAAACCACCAGCCCAGAGAGAGGGAGGCAACATAAAGTGGCCTAAATTTCTCCCGACAGATGACAGCAGATGTACACCAGACTGCTAAGTTTGCTAAGTGCACGCATGATATTTTCTTGGCTGAAAAATATGTGCTCCTCATTTAAAACATCTGCACCCACCAGAGGGTGTTGCACAGCGCAACTTTTAAAAATGCCCGCTTCAAAATGACATTGTTGTGCGTCTGTGGAAAAAATTGCGCGTGTGACATGTCACACGCTAAATACAAAGTTCACAGTCTGGGATGAACATTTTAATAGGCCCCCTGATTACTGAATTACTGCCATTTTTAAGCCAATTTCCTGATTCCTGTATTTATTATTCGTCAATTCTCACTTTTCGTCAGGAGGGGCATTAAATTATATTGTTTAACTTCAAACAATATAAAATCATTTAAAACTTTTATGGCACAAATTATCATTTTTGCTATGACTATTTTCTGGAATTTTTTTCAAATGGTTGGTAGTTCGAATTGTCTGATATTTTATGCTTTTATAGCCAAACAAAGTGACTGTTGTTGTCAGTCAGGCCGCAGGTTGCATGCGCAGACTTAAAATTACAAATTAAAATTAAAATTCTGGATAACAAATTAAAATTCTGGATAAAATATTTGTATCAGACCATAAATAGGCCGTTCCCTTAATTACGTCATAGGTGTTGACGCGCGCAAGGAATTCTGGTAGTTGTATTCAAGCGTGTTTGTTGCTGTGAAGGTTTTCTATAGTGATCATATGTGAATTTAGTATGTTTGGTTTACTTTTCTAAAAATATAATTTCAAACGATGGAGAATTCACAAGAGCCTAAAGATCAGCACATCCCTGGTTTTTTTAAAACTCTTGCCCGGGAAACAGCGCTGTGGAGAGTGTTAAAAACAAAGATTTAATGAAGAATAGTATAGAACCCTTCAAAGTTAAGGTTTTAAAATGATCCCACTTTTTGAATCTGGAAATTGCGCCACATTTTATCTTGTCCACATTTTAGCCCTGATGCAATAACAAGAAACATGTTATCATCAGGGGACATCTCAAAGAGGAACTGACAAATGTGAAGAAGTTGTCATTTTTTATTTCTGTTTCACTTTTATTGTTTTCAAAAAGATGTAATAAACTAAAAGATCTTTCCAATATTTTTGCATTTACTTTAAATAGTATTCAGATGGAGTTTTAATTCACAAGAGTTATCAAAATATCTCCATTATGAAATTTATTAATGGATCACCCATTTAAAATAATGCTCCTATTCTGATTAACAAGGTGAATTTTGTAACAATAGTGAAATTAACAAAAAGTTTCAATGCAGTTATCCCTCTAGAACAAAACAAAACTCTCTCAACTGGAAAATAAAAACAAACAATGTTGCGGAAGAGATGTTTTCATTTTCCAGTTGAGAAAATGATAGCTTTGAAACCAGTGTGTCAATTTCACCATTATTGTTAAAAAATTTGCTTCTTCCTGATTCGTATGTGTGATGATGAGATTCCCCATTTTGCCTAGATTTTAATAGAAATCTGGGAATTTTAATAGACTCTTCCCCGGTCTTTCCATAAGAATATAACTGTATGCAGGGTTTACTTGATAAACAAAACTAGGCTTAGAAAATTTGGATTTTACTGTATCTTGAACAGAAATTTTTCTTATGAGCAAAACTTTAAATAATTTCATAACTTTTTTTATTAAATCACTCAACCCTCGAAACCCTTTAGTTTTAGAGGGTATGTTAACATGCATGCTGGTATGTACAGGGGCAATTTGTTCATTATTTACCATTTGCTCCTTTGAGAAATATGTCTCTTTGAAATTAACGACAATAAATTATTGGCAAAGACCTTATCTTTCTATTCAAAATGTCTCTCTTAACATAGGAACAGAGAGTTTAGGTGTGCAAAAAAATTTCCAAGGTACAAAATACAACTGAAGTTCACAGAGTTTGGCAAAGAACTTGGCCTGATGTTCCAGCGCCAACTGCTTGGACCATTAATCACTTGGACCATTAATCTAGGTAACAGTGCTTGACAACGTATGGCAAGAACGCCTAAAAATTTAGAACAAGTGTGTCAATTGCTTATTGATGATGGTCTAAGAAGCTCAAGGCGTAATGGACTAGGTCTTTCTCTGAGCTCTCTTCTAAGAATCTATTACCTTTGTTGATAAAATCGAGTACAATTTCATCCACATGTACACTCTTGAAAATCACTCAATCCTCTTTGCAGATCCTGCCACACTAAATAATTTCCTTTATAGTTAGTCGTCATGTACTCTTCCATAATGAATTGGCCGTCAGGTATGGGTAGACGATGGAAGACGCGGCCAATGTGTTCGACTTTCTCTTCGATCTCAGGAGGATTACCAAGAACACTCTTAAAGTGACAGTACCAGGTAGTTCACTCTCTTCTAATATTTGTGATGATTTCTTGTCTGATATATCGTTGAAGAGTTCCAGCCTTTATCCATACTTCTTATTAGCATGTGCTTTATTTAACTCTTTGATCTTACAGGTGAACTCTTCTAGCTCCAGTGTTCAGTATGTTTAGCACAACTCCTACTTTTTCCGTTTGTATTTCTCTCTGCGACCTTCTCTTTGTCTTCTTGTCTTGTTGACCTTGTTGACCTGTTGGTCTTAAGCACTGCTTCTTCCTTCGAGCCTGAAAGATTTTCTGAACACATGGCTCAGCTGTTTGCTTATTGACTTCAAAAAATCACTGGTAAGATCATGTGAACTCGTTCTCCTCTTCCTTGTGTAGTACATGGAATCTGTTCTTGATCTCTACCACATAGTGTTCCTGTAGCTGAGGGATCTGTCATTAGCTGACTACATACATACTTGGTGTTCCTCGCTGTATCCAGATTTGGCGCCCTCAGACTCAACCTTACCGTAGCAGCTACTACTCTGACATCCGATTTATGTGTCCGGAAATAGTCAATCTTTTGCGTCTTGTTGTGTGTGGGCATCCAGGTCCACAGCTTAGCTCTTTTTCTGAAACATGATTTCCAACATGTATTTTCCATTTCCATTCATCGTCTTGGTGTGAGTAAACAGAGTGTCTACATGTCGAAGGCGGGAATTAAAATAACCAATAGTTCTGGCGTTGACCCTGGTTGTAAAACTGTTCTTTATCAGTGACATCGGGAAACTCGCATGGTGCATAAGCAACAAATGACTGTACTGTCAGTTTAGGATTTCCCTGAGAAGTGGCCTTGAGTAGTCTCTCTGATATGTAGTCTACACCTGCCTCCCTGCCAATGACAATTCCAACTCCTCCAGTAGCTGCATTAGCACAGTTTCTCCATGTTGGGGCTGTGAAGAGATCCTACCCCATGCCAATACAGTAACGAATGATCATTTCCTTCTTGTTCTTCGTGTACCTTTTTGTGCTGTTGTAACCCACACATCTCCACCAATCTCTGTTTCATGGGGGTTAAAGCCAGCAATTCTGTCTTTAGCCTTGACTCAACACCCTCCTTGCTATTATGGTAATTAGGCTTATTATTGCTATTCTTATTCTCATTTTGTTAGCATTCGTATTATTATTACTATTTTTATTATGATTAATATGATTATTGTCATTATTGTTAGTACTATTGCAAATCATTGTGGTTACTGTTATTATTATTTTTATCATTATCATTGTTATTACCATTGTTATTATTGATTGTTAATTATCACTGATATTATTATTATTTTATTATTTTATTATTATTACTATTGTTATCATTATCATTTTTTTGCTGTTACCATTATTATATCACCATTATTTTATTATTGTTGCATTATTATTAATCACATCCAACAGGGGGAATTTTATAAAACAAAAGATTGCGGTTTCAATCATGACAATGAAATTTGCGATTTGAAAGAATTGATTTCACACACTGAGTGCACTCAATCAAATTAAAATAACCAAAGACAGCTAAACTTTATGCTTTAATTTATTATGATCTGCTTGGCTGCGTTGAAGGTGTTAAAATCTATTCTTTACAGTGAAAAATCGGATTGTTATGTTTGAAACAGCAATCTTTTGTGTTAAAAAATTGCCCCTGTTATTACATCCATAATTTTACTGCATTTTGAGAACTTCACATATGTATGCAAACAAAAGAATGATACCAGAAGATCTGCACGTAATTCTCTATTCTCAGAGGTACAGATTCGAAAATGATTCCTAAAACTCATTATAGTTTGGTTCATGCAGTACTAATTTTTGCAAACATACTTTCCTTGAATGGAGGAAAAATAATGAATGCCTTTGAACATTTCACTGTTTCATCTTTATTGGAGGAACTAGTTTTTAATTTTGATTGGGGGGAAAATCCTTTATATTCCTTGATTTTTTGGGGAAATGTTTCATTTAACTGGCACGGCTAAAGCTACACAGAAACAATATTAGTTTGGAGTAGAGTGATTTAGTTGTGAGACTCAACAAGACCTTCGCAATCACTGCCTGGTAGTGTCTGAAGACTGCCTGGATATTTATGCTTTTCTCAGTATATCGCGTTCTTCAAGAAATCAGAAATGCATACCTGTGACATTTGGATTTCCCTTAAATTGATGGGTTTTCCCGATTGAAATTTCTTTGAATATTGGTTGATTGTCATTTATAAACAGGAAATTTGTTACATTTTTTCTCTCTTAGGTTATTCCACATTACGTGATATATCTTACATCCTGCAATTTCAGAAATGGCAGCAATAGGGGTTCACTTTCGCGACTCATGGGGAATAGGGAATCTAAGACAAACGGCAGGCTTTCCAGTTGGATTGAAAGAAAAATTTCATTATGTATGCCCACTTGGACCATGCATAGTAACTTGGGATATGAAAACGAAGGAAAGAATTAACATGTTGCAATGCCATTCAGACTTGATAACAATCTTGTTAAAATGTGATGCGACTGATGCAATACTTAGTCTGTCGTACAGTGGTCACGGAATTTTGCATGATGTGTCATTCGATACTGTATGGGAGTTTCAAATTCCTGGAAATAATGTGGTATATGCAGCTTGGGATTGCAGTGGAAGGAACTTCAGTGTTTGTACGATAGGACGCAGATCTATGATGGCTGTTTATGAAGTTATTGATAATGGAAAACGCGTCAACTTGAAATGGATTAAATCTGCATCTGACGGTGTGGGTCAGGGTGAGGCGATTGTGATAGGACACAGACAAGAAGATATTCATAGTGAAAGTAGTATAAAGCAAGATAATGTTGGTGTAGGTACACAGGATTCAGTAAGTGATACAAAAGTTCACTCTTACGAATGTTACTATGGATGCTTATTTACAAATAAAGGCACACTTATTGGGATATTTCAACATGGCAAAAAGCCATTTGAAGTTCATCTTTTCAACCTTAATGGTGTGCTTCTATCGAAGAAGGCGATTTCTCCATTTGATGAGCCCAACACCACTATGCTATGCATGAGTGAATGCAAAAATGGAGTTTTTGCTATAGGCCTGCAACGAGGACTGTTTGTTTTTCTCGATTGTGTTAGTCTTGATATAACATCTGTTTTCCAATCACAAGGCTCAGCGCAAGTCTGCTTATGGGACAATGATAGATTAATAACTGCTTCGTATCAAACTGGTGTGCTGGAATGGTGGTCCACACGTGGAGAATTAATGAATGAAGTAACAGTTGGTGGAATAGAGTCTGTTGTTCATCTTAGTTGGTCCGTGCCAGGAATAGAACTTTGGATTGGCGGTATAACCTCGTTGGATTACGCATACCTGAAGCCAACAGAATTAATCCATGCATCCTTGCATACGGTTGCAGGATGTGGCATTAGTTTCAAAGATGAAACAATCCTTGCTTCTGGTGACCTTGCTGGGAATGTATTTATTAACGAGAAGAACACAAAATGTAATGTTTCCGATTTACAAATGCTGAACGTGAGAAGTTCTGTGAGATGCTTGTGCTGGATTCGAGAAATTTTATTTATTGGCACTCTCGAGGGAGTATTATTTGCATGGAATCCAAAACGTCAAGGAAAAAATTTCGAGAAAGTTTATGTGTTCTCTTTCTCTGTTTTGACTATGAGAAAGAATGAACCAAATAGCTTGTTAGCAATAGGTACTGCAGGTGGCAATGTTTGTGTTTTTGATACAGGCACAACGGGCCTACTCAAATTGACACTTGAAGAGAATGTACACAATGCCGTGGCTATAGGTGATGGTCCGGAACAACGACCAATGGAGATATGGAGTATTGCGTGGAACCCGTCATTCGATAAGTTAGCAACTGCTTCTGAAGATAAGACAACTATTGTTATTGACAGCACAAATGGTAAGTAATCTGGCAGACTATATTGTTTAGGAGTTGGTTAGACGTCCCAGAGGGAATTATTTATACTTAGGGAGCAAGCTTTCATCTTAGCTCAAGCTAGAATTCTGGAACGGCAGTAGCACCGCAGTGATTCAGACCATGCTACAATTGAATTGTTGACCCAATGGTAAAAATGTGGCCCAACTGTAATACTTTGGCCAAATCGTAAGATTTTGGCACGACGTCTGAGTTAACTGCCGTGCTACAGTTAATCCCACGCAGTGATTACGAGAGAAACTGTTCAGGAGCAGTGGGAAACTCCACAATTTTCATCTGCTGATTTTTTCGCGCAACGCATAAAAAACAAATTTCAAGTCTAAAACTTAGTTATAGAAGTTTGTTTGTGCCTTAAGAGTTGAAACTGATTAACTCTTCATAGCTCATCTGATGCTATTTTTACATTCATTTTGGGATAACATTTAGGATAATTTGCTCAGCTTCATATATACTACTTTACTGGGGATGGGGTAAAATGACCTCAACTTGCTGATAATTTAACTTTTCTCCCAATGTTCGTAGGACATTGGTATGCAATTCGTTTTTAAATGCATACAGTAGCTTGTAAAAGTAACTTGATTCTTACAATCTTTCTACATGGTAATCGAAAAAACTATCTCCGTTTGCAAAGCTGTAACTCGAAATCTTGGAGGCTACAAATCTCAAATTGCGCTCAAAACGATGTCTGAAGGGCAAACTTAAGACTTTTATCTGCGATCACGTGTACTTGTCCAAAACTGGAAATAAAAATTGCCCTCATTCGTGACCTTTCAAGTCAAATTGCAGTCCACGTTTTGGTGTTTTGATATCAGGGACCTTAAGCAACGACAGCGGCAATGTCAACAAGAACCTACTTGCTGCGAAAGTGCGAGGAGAGCTGCTAACTCTCTGTAATTTCAGGCAAAGGCAAAAGGAATCACGAGGTGTG